>PVKA01025234.1:0-33191 GCA_004027165.1 Ctenomys sociabilis
AGCTTGCTCTTGGCGTGTGTGTGTGTGTGACTGGAATTTCTTCAGCCCTTCTGCTCAGCTTGCTCTTGGCATGTGTGTGTGTGTGTGTGTGTGTCTGTCTGTCATTTCTTCAGCCTGTCTGCTCAGCTTGCTCTTGGCGTGTGTGTGTGTGTGTGACTGGCATTTCTTCGCCTTACTCCTCCAGCACCGTCTACTCAGCTTGCAGGTGCTGCTGAGTAGCACCATGCCTAAGGTCTCAGCTACTCAGGAGGCCAAAGTGGGTAGATCTTTTAGTCCATGGATTCAAGACCAGTCTGGGCAACTGTGAGGCCTACCCACCTCAAAGAAAATAAGCTTGAACTCCCGGGAGAAACTTTTAGTTTTTCTTGGTGCACATTTGCCATACATAGTAATCACACTGATCATGGGGAATGTGTACCTGTACATAATCTTAATTCCTAGCATTCCCATTTCTCTCACTTCAACCCTTCTTCCCCTCAATTAACAAAAGCTCTTTACAGTCTTCCATTTTCCATGCCCCAACCAGCCCCTTGCTTCCCTTCCCAGGTTAAGTTCTTCCTGCTTCCCAACATCTTCCTCCATTTTGTTCCTTAAAATTTTGATTCCGCACATTAGAAAAATGCGATACTTAAACTTGTGTACATGGTTTATTCCACTTAACATTATGGTCCAGAGATAAATCTAAAAGTGCCTCAAATTTATCCTCCTTTATACTCCATTTTGTATAATTTTCTTTATTCACTTACCATCCACTGGCGGGTCTATGGCTGTTTCCAAGAGTTAGCTTTTTAAAATTGTGTTGCTGTATACACAGGTATGCATGTATCTGCTGTGGAATGTCAGGAAAATGCCTAAAAGGGGCATAGCTGGGTCCGGTCGAATCTCTAGGTTATGGTTTTAGAGGAATCTCCACAGATTTCGAGAGACTGCAGAAATCTACTCTCCTCCAACAATGCAGCAGGGTTCCTCCTCCCCACAGCTTCCCAAGCATTTGCTGTTGATTTCTTTGTCACTGCTTGATCTCTTGATAACAGCCATTCTGCAGTGAGGAAATTTGTGCTGTTTCACTTTATTTTTGGGTGGCTGGTGATGTTTGAGCATTTTTTTCCCACAACTTGCTGTTTGTACTTCATCTAAAAAGTTTATTCATTTCACATGCCCATTTTGGATTAGGTCTTCAAATTTGGGAGATATGATTTGAGTCTACATATATTATATACATTATATTTGTAAATTCAAATCATATACATTATAATAATGTATATAATATATACTATGTATATTATATATAATACATATTAGTCCTTTATCTTAGAGTAGCTAGGATTTTTTTTTTTCCCACTTTGTGTTGTTAACGTTCTTCTGCTGTGCAAAAACTTTAATAAGATGAGATCCTGCCAAGGAGATAGCTCAGTGGAGTAAACACCTGTCTGGCAAGCACAAGGTCCCAAGTTCAATCCCCAGTACTGCAAAAAAATAAAAATATGAGATCCTGCTGGGCATGGTGGCAAACTCCTGTAACTCCAGCTGAGGTAAGAGGCCAGCCTGGACTACAAAATGAGTTCAAGGCCCACCTGATCTGCATATCGTAACCCTCTCAAAACAAGTTCAAGGCCAGCCTAGACTACAGGCTGAGTCAATTCAATTTTAGTTTCGCATATGATGAGACATGGGTCTAGGTTCAATCTTAGGCATGGGAAAAGCCATTTTTTTCCCAGCACCATTGAATTTATAAAGAGTTTGTCTAACTTCCAGTGAAGGGGATGAGCCCTTTACTGCAAGTTCGAGGCCAGCCTGGACTACAAAATGAGTTCAAGGACCATCTGAACTGCCTATCATAACCCTCTCAAAACAACAAATACATACATATATACATACACACGTAAGAGATCCTACTGATTCTTTGTAATAGTTCCTGTATGGCCAGAGTTTCATAATGTCTTTGTGTACACCTGTTCTTTATCATATTAAGTATTTGTTTTTATATTTAGATCTTTGATACATTTCAATTGTAGTTTAGCATATGATGAGACATAGGTCTAGATTCAATATTAGGCATGGGGAAAGCCATTTTTTTCCCAGCACCACTGAATTTAAAAAGTTCGTCTAACTTCCAGTGAAGGGGGTCAGCCCCTTTGTCAAAGGTTAGATAGCCGATTGTGCTTGGAGGTGTTTCTGAATCTTCTGTTGCATTAAGCTTCAGGTATGGCTTGTTTCTGTTTTGCCAATACCATGCTGGTTTTATCATGGTAGCTTTGTAGTATAACATCAGTGATGGTGATGTCCTATGCCTTGGTCAACAGAGCAACTTTACCTCCTTTCACAACAGAATAGTATTAGCCACAGTAAGATATAGTTAACTACCTACAGATTCCTGAGGGTAAATTGTATGGAAGCATGAAAAAACAAAAAATAATAATGAAAAATTAAGCAGAAGATGTGGAGATTTATCTAAAAGGTCCCACTAAGGAGTAAAGGGAAATGTGTAGTAAATAACTGCTGACAAAAAAGCAAGGGAAAAGATAATAAGTGAAAACTAAGGTAAAAGAAAAAAACACTAAGAACCAAGTTGGAAGAGATAGCATGTAAAGAGAAAATGAAAGCAGGACCTATTTAGGTAAATTAATATTAAAGGGAGTGTCTTACTAAGAAAAAATAACTGATACCCGAAGTTTATTTAGCTCACTGTTTATAGAGGTTTCAGTCCAAACTGAGCTGGCTCCAAGGCAGAACAGTGTCAAAGAGATGAAACAGTTCATAGCAAGCAGAAGGCCTCAAGCCTCACATGGCAGCAGGAATCAATCCCAGACTCACATCTGTGACCCCAGTATCACACGCCCTAGAGCCAGTCACCTCGAAAAGCCCCATCTGTGACTATAAGGCTTTGGGGGTACATCACAAAACAGGGTAAAGGAACATGAGTGTTAAAACTCCAAACCCTCCCAAAAATAGTAAAAATACCGGCCCTGCACCAATACTGGACCAAAGAGAAAGAAAAATTAGGTTAAAAGGGGGAGAATTAACAACAATAACAAAAAAATTGCTACATGCTTCCAAAAGATTTTAAGACAGGATTTTGCAATATAGTTTAGGCTGGCCTTGAACTCATGGCAGTGCTCCTGCCTCAGCCCCCAAATGCTGAGATTATACCCAGCTGCCAGGAGAATGTTTTCTTCCAGAGCCTGTAGTCTTTTAACTTTACAGTTCCATTCCTCTTTGCCCTCTAATTTTATGTGGAGGTTTCTCAGTTCAAGAGGACCCCTCTCAATAAACTGTGACAACTGTCCAAGCTGGAAAATCAGCCAGGAAAGGTGGGCTATGCGATTCTGAGCTTCCTGACCTGGGTTTCGCAGGTCGGGGACCAACCCTGACTGAGCACCTGTATACTCAGGGTCTGTGGGAGCATGGAGCTATCAGATGGAAGCTCTGGTGCCCAAAGAGGCAGCTGCACCAAGGCCTAACAAGGCAAGTCCAGCAGACCGTGCGAGAGGGTAGGGATCTGGGTGGTGTCTCATAGGTAGCCTCTCGTTTTTCAAGTCCAGCCCAGGCCAAAGTCTCCAACACCGCTGTCACTAGGAGTTGTATATTCCGCAGTCTGCAGATGTTGCATACTTCTGCCTGACCATTTGCTTTTCCACTTCTCATGTTTAGCTTCTTGTTTCCAGTTCATAGTTCTGCCAGGGCCACAAATCCCCAACACAGGCCACTGCCCTGGGCCAACATATGGCAGGCATGTCCCTGTTGTACCACCTTTATGATAGAAGGCTTCTACAGACCTGAGCATGGATGACTTAGTTACTTCCCAAGGATGAGAGCTTATTTTGGATCACAGTTTCTACCTCTCGTCAGCAGGCTCCAAGGCAGTAGCTGCAGGGTGAAAAGGCTGCAGTAGAGAAGAGCTGCTCATCCTGGAGATCCGAAGCAGAGAGAGGGGAGGACCCAGGGACCCTCTAGCCAGGCTCCACCTTCTGACAGCCCATTCAGCTTTGAACTTGTCAATGGTAAAACTATTGATGAGCAGAGCACCCCATGATCCAATCACCTGCCAAACAAACAAGACTTTGGAGGCATTTTAGATCTAAGCCTTATCAGTGGATAAGATTAATCCCCCTCAGGGGCCAGAGAGATAGCTCAATAGAATAAGCACCTGAGTTCAATCCCCAGTGCTGAAAAAAAAAAAAAAAAAAAAAAAAGATTAATTCTCCTCAACCACTGGACCAAGGCTGTCCTCATGGACCCAACCTCCTCCTCCTGGAGTAGCAGAGTCAGGGCATAACCTCCTCCCAGCAGCATCTCAAGGTGTAGGTCAGTCAAGCAAATTAGAGTAAAAGGTGTTGTGCACAGGCTGGTGGACAGTGGCCTGTAGGGAGTCAGCAAATGACAGCAGTCCTAAGGGACTGGGATAGGCAGAAAGTTAAAACACTCAGGCAATCAGGAAACTTTGATCTTAGGAAGAATGCTAGAGGCTTGGCTTCCAACAGACTGGCACTACCCCCTAAAAGACACAGTGGAAATTTTGAGGACTTTCTGGTCATCATGTAAGTGGCCCATTCCTGGAAGGGACACAAGTCACATGCAAAGATTCATTACGTATTTGACATGGCTTCAGAATTATCCAACATTCACAGAGAAATGAAAAGTGTTTACAATCATTTGACCTGGCAACCAACTATTTTTTGCACATCTTTTTTATCTTTTATTTATGTGTTTGATACAGGGTCTCACTATTCAGGACTGATACTGATCCTTCTGTTTCAGCTTCTCCAGTGCTGGGACTATAGGCATACACCACCATGCCCGGTTTCCGGGCTGACACAGCGTGCCCAAGGTTCCAGGACCAGCATGACATGTGTACGAGGGATCAAACCCAGGTCCTTAAGCTTGCTATGCAGATGCTTAGACTATGAGCTATCTCTCCTTTTTTGTACCTCTTCAACAGACACTATTTCCTCAGGATGTAACTAAAGTGGGGAACTGTATACTTTGCTGTTAAACTTACACCCATATAGAACTGTCCCGCTCAGGTGACTCTCCCAGGCACATTGTCATCACTTGGTGGACCTTTCTAGGATAATAAAAGTACTTATTATTTTTTCAAAAGAGGGCTTTGGAACTGATTAGATTAAGCTGAATGTGCCTGAGAAAGGGTCCCTGATGCCCACGTATGCCCGAAGGTGGTGGCAGCTGCCCAGCACCAAGTGGCCCAGGACACTGGAGCAGGACAGCATCTGGGGCCAGGGAGGAAGAGACATCTTACTCTAAGAAGCAGCCACTACCAGGGCCCAGTGTGCTGCACAGGATTGGGCACCAGAAGAGGATTATCCAGTTTCTACAAAGACAAGGTGTGGGAACCAGTCCCATAGTTAAGGACAAATTGCAATGTATAAAATCTAATCAAAAAGTACTCTAGCCGGATGTGCTGGTGCGCTTGGAAGGCCAAGGCAAGAGGATCACCATACTCTCCACACTTGGTCTGCACTATGAGGTAGGCAACCTTGCCTACCAAAAAAAGAAAAAAAGTACTCACTTATTTACACTACAAGACACATGGCCATGAATCCCCCGCAAATCCTCAACCCTTTGAATCCACTCATTGTCCCTACCACTCTGAAGTATGTCTAGTCGTCCTCCTGTCTTTACAAGTGTGATGAGAAAAAAAAAAAAAAAAACACAGTGAGGGCTGCTACCAAGTGCCATGCAAAGGCAAGACAAGTTCATAAGGACGTACCCTCATCCACCAATATGGTAGCACATGACTTCTACCCTTCCCAAAGCCAAAAGGACTGTGAAAGGGAAATGTCTGGAATCAATTCGGTATATTGAGCCAGCCACAGTGCAACTAAAGTTCCTCAGAAAAGAGGACTTCCACAACTGCTTCAGAAAGTGGCAATAACAGAGGGATATGTGTCTGAAGTGAGGTGTGTGATTTTGAGGGTATTCTCAGCTATGTACTGTGATTATTTACAATGCAAGCAATCACCATGTTTTGACCACATCTCCTATCCATAAACATCTTCTAGGGGCCTCTCCTAAGCTCAATGAGTGCCTGAGACACCATGGCACAGGCATGAAGACAATATGGCCCCTGTGAAAACCGGAGCTGGAAGAAAACTATCTGTGCTATTAGCCCTCAGTACCCCCAAGGAGCCAGAGGTGCCCCCTACCACATCCCTTAACACCTGGGGGACCACCTTCATTATACTAAACATGATGGGCACCAGGCAGTCCCGAACACCCCTATAACTTGTTAAATCCCCATTCTGCTGGGCACTCTCAGCCTCGGCTTTCCAGAGGCACAGAAAGGTTAGGCTACTTTTAGCTGACCAATGCCACATGGCCTAGAGGAGTTAGTACCTGGGTTCCTACCCACCATGCTATACTGCAGGGCCAAGAATTCATCTTTTCTGGACCAGTGACAGAGCAGCTCCCTGTCTAGCCTCTTGCGCATACATGCTCTAGACCACTGTGGCTACAGAATGCAGGATCTTGCCTGGGGTGAGGAACATGTCTGGAGGGTTCCCCTTCCTCCCCTCCTGCTATCCAGAGGCCCTGGGCACCAGGACCATATACAACACCTCCCTCCAAGCCCCTCATCTCTCCTAGAATACCCTGGGACCTCTCCAACTGAGTGCTGCTGGTCATTTTCCTCAGCACATTTGCCACTAGACTGGCCGCCCTTCCGGGAAGACAAGGACCAAAGAAACATGTGCTTCAACTGTGAACTACATTCCCAGATCCTGCAACCCTGACACACAGAAAAGAAATATTTGCTATTGCATGAACAAAACCTTTTGACAGAAAGAGGCTGGACAGCAAAAGCCAAACCAAGGCTACCCGCCCATTCCCCTGCATGTGCTATAGCTACCATTTATTCTTGCAATTTTCAAGCTACTCTCATCCATTCAAGATCAACCACCAGCACAACAGAAGTCTGAGTACTCCAAAGTGAAAAGGTGGGCTCCACAAATGGGCAGAGTCCAAGGCAGCAACTGAGCTCACTGTATGCCTGATGGACCACAGTATATTTGTTTGTCACTCTCTTCTAGTGGGTCTGCAGGAAAGTTTGGCAGGAAATGGAAATAATTTGGAACCAGAGCCTCTAACTGGAAAATGTCATCCTGTGAGCTTTTACACTGGCTATACGACGCAGATGGGAAATGCAAGCTTTTACTCTCCACACATGATCTGTGCTGTGAGGTAGGCAACCTTGCACACTCAGAGACAGGGGACAAGTGGGGGCAGGGCCAGCAAAAGTCCTGAGGCGAGCTCCTCATGGTACAGCAAGGCAGGATGAGCTGCCAAGGCAGGAACAAAGGGCCTGTGGAGGTACTAGCCTGCTGCTCCCAAGCTTTATATTAAATTCATGCCTCTGGCACTGACTGGGGTGTGGGAAGGGACAGGCACCTGTGCCCAGTGGAAAAAGAAGGAATAAATATTTGCAATCACACTCTCCCTTGAGCGGTGGAAGCCACAGAGGCTGCCCCATGTGTTACAGCTGAGGTTGGCCAATGCATGCAGGTGCTCTGGAGACAGCGTGGCAGGGCAGGGGTCCACCTGGGCACCCACACACCCCAGAGGTATCTGTAGAATGCTGTGCCTAGTCAGCATTCCTGTCCTGCTGTGTCCTGTCCTGTCCTCATACTTAAGCCTTCCGGCAGGGTGTGCGTCTGGTTGTGAGCACTTGGTCTTATTAACCACAAAAGCTTCTGCACTTTCAAAGAGAAGACCTATGTGTCCTGGAAAGCCACCTAAGCATCACATAGTGCCAAGTCGCATCCTAAGGATAGGGGATACTTTTAAAAAGGTACAAAATGGTCTCAATTGCTTACTATATATGTTCTTTCCTTACAAAATATCCATCAAGCCAGGTATGGTGGCACATTCCCGTAATCTCAGCACTGTGGGAGGCTGAGGCAGAAGGATCCCTAGTGCTGGCCAACCCTGGGTAATTTAAGATACTTAGTGAGACCCTGTCTCAAAATACAAAAAGGCTGGATATGTAGCTCAGTGTGAAGGTCCTAGGTTTAATCCCTACTACTGTAAAACAAAACAAAACCCAGAAAACATACAGAAATACACACAAAAACCCATACACCCATCAGACTAGTGGAAAAGAAGACACGGTAAATAAATCCTGATGTTTTATTCTGTAAAGCACATATGCACATATTCCAAACACAGAAATCAAGGAGTGAATGCCATAACAGATCAGCTACTGACCATCATGCAGCAAGGTAAATGGAATGGATCCGCTGGCCCTCGTAACCCCACAGTGCCTGCAGGAGGGTTCAAACACCAGGGTGCTGAATCCCACACACTGACAAAGAAAATGCAACTGAAATGGCAGGTTCCTAACAATGCGAGAAACTTACAAATAGAATCTAAACTGATTCAAGTCATACAGTGAAAGGACAAAAGGAAAAGGAAAGAGATCAATATGATCTGAAACAACATTTTAATACAAGTCACTGACCTTTCACTGGGCCTCTGGTCCAAGGTGCCTGAGGATGAGCCTTTGAGCAGCGAAGCCACCCTAAAGGACAGCCTGGCCCCTCCAGAACACTCCCATCCTCCAGGACCACAGTGAGGCACAGCCGCAGACTGGGCCTGCACACACAGCCCAGCCTAACAGGCGCCCTGCCCTCCTGGGCTTCTGTGGTGACCTCTTCTAGAGCACAGCCTACCTCTCCCCCAGCTCCCTTCTTCATACACCTGCCTGGTGCTGTTTCTGTAAGATCTCTGAGTACTACCTGCTACAGTGAATGCTGGGTTTTATTAACATATGTGTCCTGGCCTCAGGACAGGTCATACTGTTCCGGCACTTTTGGTATATTCTCATGCCTAACAGTGTTTCTCTCTTGGCTATAGATTCTAGCCATTCCCTCTCATTAAAATAAGAGTAATTAAGATTTGCAATGAGCTGGATTGAACAAACCAGTGAAATTGATATTTTAACTTGTCTTTAGCCTGTTATATTACTCTGCTAATTATGAGTCTATCCCTATAACTCCGCTTCACTGGGACTGTACTATAGTAGCTTGATCTAAAGTCTGACAATCCTAAGGATATTGACATTTCTAAATGCCAAGCCAAATGGCTCTTTCTAAATCTTGTCTCATAAGGGTTTCAAAGTGTTCTAAAGAGAAAACTAAAATAGCCATGCACCACATAAGCAAATCATATCATACCAAAAAGAACAAGAAACAAAAAACCAGTTAGACAAGTAGGATCACTGCTCTTGAAAGTACTAAGAGGAAATAATGGAATACTAACATATAAAATTACTATGGTGATGATTTTAACAATCTTCAATAAAAGCCCACAATTGTTTTCTATTCAAGAATGCCTGGGAAGAATGCTCTAAGCCAACAAATTTCACATTGCAGGAACTCCTTCTAATTTAAAGAGCAGACAGATTATAGACCTACAGTGTCAACAGCCACATCCAAGGTCTTAATTGCCCTCCTGCTCTGACACTGTGCAGGAGAACAGACACCAATGATCATAGGACCTATTAACACCAAGAGATGTCAACAAAACAAATATAACAAGAAAGGACTGAAATATATAATATACAAGTTTCTAAAAACATAAGAGAATTAGAGGGCAAAGCACCCCAGAACTAAATGATCAAAATGTTCTAAGGAAAATTCCTTTGCTTGTCCTTGATAAACAGTGAATTGGGAGCTAGGGATATAGCTTGGTGGGAAAACACTTTCCGAGTGTTATTCAAGGCCCTTACTTCAATCCCCATCACCACAAACACACACACACACACACACACACACACACACAGCAAATCATAGTTCCATTCTTTCATATTTTACAGGTACTGTCCTCTTCACATTATAGATTCAGAAGATGTCATCTGCATTTTGAAGATATTCACTGCATAAAAATAAGGGGAAAGTGTTTTTCTAAAGGAACGTTTATCTCCTTTTCAAAGAAAGAAAGAAACCCTTTTACGACTATTGAACCACATCATCTTTTCTTTCCACATTGCCATGTATGTACCAAAAAGCAGGACCGCTAAGCGATCCCACCCAGAGCTGTGGCCTAGTGTCTAGGTCCTTGGCAGTGAGGGAGCTGCTTTAACTTCTATAATAGAGTGGAGAGGAAGAAGGGGAGAAGAACATTCTGTGCCAACTCAAACAAGACTGATTCCTCACCATCAGCACAGAAAATGAAACTTAGATCTTTACCATCTACATGACTTTTAAATATTTAACTTTTTACTCAGGAGGAAAGCACAAGTCTTCCCTAACTAGAGTAGTATTAAAATATGACTATTTTAATTTTTCTTTAAAAAAAAAACCAATTAGGTATGTTTCCTTGCAAGCAAAACAAAAAGGGTGTTGTTGTTGTCGTTACTATACTCATTAAGCCACAGACACATAAAATCCACAAATTGGATTGGTGGCTTTGGAAATGCAATATCATATCAAAGGTGCAGACTGTCTCAAACATCTTGTACATATCAGGCTGAAACAAGAATGGAAGCAAACCTCAACCCCATCAGTGAAGAAGCACACCGTGACCCTGAAGAAAACACGACCTGCTCTGTGATACAAAATCAAGTCCCCTCTAGTGTTATGCCGAAATCTCCCAAACCCTCAGGTCCAGGGGTGAGGCTGAAGGGTTCTAGCTGCACCCAGTGCAAAGCACGTGCATCATTGGACCAATTTCTGAATAGATTTTTATAAATATGTACAAATCAGTTACAGGCACTTGAAATGTCTTTGGCTGGAATAACCCAACACTGCAAGATCACGTGTTTGGAGTGGCCAGGCCCTGGCTGAAGTCAGCAGGCAATGATGATGGTTCTTTCAGTTTCTCTCCAAAGACGAGGAGGTGTGAGATTAGGCATCAGCCAAAGCCACCTAGAGGAAATCAAGACAGGCAATCTGGTCATACAGGAAGCTTGGGAAATTCAGCCATAGGGACACCCTACCTGAAGGCCTGGCCAGACTGAGGTCCTGAATCTACCAAGCAGGGGAGTTACTACACCCCTAAGAAAAAATAATCCAGTCTAGGAGGGAATGAACTGAAATCTGAAGTCTTCTCCCAGCAGCAGTCAATCTATGGAACTCCTATGCTAAGACAGAACCAACTTTCTGAATCCTGATGAGAACTGTTAAGAGAATTCTCTTGCTAAAAGATATGGGAAGAAGGTAGCCAAACCAGGGTCAGCAGTTCTGCAATGGGAAATTGAGAATAATTGCTTTAGATAAGTATGTAGACAAGTATATGGTTGAAAACCCACCACCAGAAATAACAGAGGCTAACAACTATTTCCACTCCTGTGGGGGCAAGGTGGGTAAGAACTAAGATCTCTGTGTACTGAGACCTCTGGCAAACACATGACCAGGATTGCACACTGCTCACCTTCTCAGGGCAAAATTCAGGATTGCTCTGACGCAGTTTGCTGGGTCTGCCTTTGATCACAGCATAGCAAAACATTGTTATCACCATCACAAAGAGGAAGTAACTGGTGTGCATGAGGTGCAAATTTATTAATGAACGGTCATCCTAAATAAAAAAGAAAAACAGAAGTATCTACAACTGAGTCACTGAATGGTTTTCATGCTGGCTTTCTGGAGACAGGATTCCCAACCTCTACACATGATCAACTTGCCTGAGCTAGAACAGGAAGTCTCTCCTTTTTTGTCTCCAGACCACAGTGGCTGGCTCTCATTAAGTGAAGATGTGATGCTTCTGACGACCTCCATTAGGGACCCGCTTGCTTTATCTGGCTTCTGCACCCCCACACTGCCAAGCCCCACCACTGAAGTACTCCCTCCTACAAAGGCTGCAGAGACTCACCTTTAAGCCCTGCTCTTCCCTGGACATGTTCTCTGTCTCCGGTCTGAAGGCTGGCAGCTGCTAAACCCCTGCCACACCCAACATCTCCCGCCTCTGGGCAGCTTTCGTCCTCCTGCCCTTTCCTCACTTGTCTAAGTTCCCGGCTGAGGGCATGGAAGTCAGCCTGTACTCCTTTTCTGGCCTCCCACATGCAGCAAATCACCAGGCCGGCTTTAGTCTCCATGACATGGCCCTGGGATCCCTCTCATTTTTACACAGTGGAGCAGTCTCTGAATACACTTGATACAAAACTGCCCTGCAGCGCCAACACAAGCAGAGATGGAAAGACAGGGATTCTGAAAGTCTGCCGACTACCAAGTCCTAACCAATCACTTCCATAGTTTCATAAAAGGGAGCCACAGAAAATGGACAGGGCCAGACTTTAAGGGGAGTAACAGAAGAAAAGACAGGCATGAGAACTAATCAGTGCCACCTATGGAGAATGGGCCCCCATCAGAGCAGAAAGCGGAGCTGGGACAGCAGTGCCTGAGAGTTGCCTGCCCTTTTCAAGGTTACATCCAGGCAGGCTGCCCTCTTGGGTCAAATGTTCACCTCCTTCTGGACTCATTTCAACCTCTCAAACTCCAAGCAGCCTCATGTATACTATCCAGTATTCTGCTATCACAGGCTGTGTGTACCAGCAAGACTGGACAATCATTTCTTGCAATCTGTATGGGTTAGACAGCAGCTGCTCAAGAAATAACTGCTGCTTAAAAAAAAAAAAAAAAAAAAAAAAAAAAAAAAGAAAGAAAAGAAATAACTGCTGCTTAAGAAAACAAAGAATAAAGAACCAGAGTTTCCTTAATGCTTTAAAAGGGTGGCCTGTTTCCCAAGTTTCTACCACTGCACTCAGTCACTCAAGCCCAACCAGAGCCCACAGTGACAGCAAGAAGGCTGAGCCCAGCAGGAGAACAGAGCCTGCAAGCACATGCACACAACCGTGCCCACTTACGTCTGGAACAATAACTGTAAGCTTGGGATTTAAAGCATGATAGACTTTTCCAATGGCCCCCTTGTAACACCAGAAAGGATTGTAGTCTTGTGCATATTTTGTGTTGGCATCACGGGCAGTTGTGAAGATCTTGTACCAGAGTGTGGCATTGCTGTACGTGTCAGGAACACAGTGTGGAGGCTGTCTGCAGAGGAAGGGTGGGGAGACAAGGGCTCAGCGACCTGAAATATCCCCGTGTGTCCCCCATGGCAGGGGCATCAAATCAAGCAAAACATATACAAAGGAGAACATGACATTTCTGACAACACTTTGTCTAGAATAAATAACATTATACTTTTTGTTGGAGGCTTTTTGTTTTTTCTACAAAACACAGAAGAAAAAAGATATAGGTGCCCCAAACTGAGGCATTTGGGTATTGGATTTTTTGCCTTACTCAACCCACAGCCTTCTCGCATACAATGCAAATGAAGAGGGCTCTGTTTCTTTTAGGTCAACTTTTCAAATTATCTAAATTCCTAGCTACAAATGGGAGCTTTACATAGAAACTTCTATATCAACTACAGTGCTTATTCCCCTGAACTATCCTACAAACTTCTAAATGTCTAAATAGACAATAAATACCAGGATACATTCTTTTAAAGAGTTCCCACAGAACTCTTCTAAATAGACTGCAACTTGCATACATTATGTCCTTTACAGAGAAATGAGAGGTAAACTGACCACACTAAAAAAAAAAAAAAAAAAAAAGAGCAAGTTTCAGAAATAGTATTTGTTAGGGCTTGGGAAATGGCTTGGTATTTTAGGCATCTGCCTGACAAGCTTAAGGACCTGGGTTCGATCCCTGTCACCACATGCTGTGCCAACTCCAGAAGCCCAGGAGCTCCATGTCTCAGCCACCAAAACCGGGTGTGATGGTGTACTCCTATAATCCCAGTGCTGGGAAGGCTGAGACAGGAGGATCACTGAGACCCTGTACCAAATAAATAAACAAAAGATTAAAAAAAGTCTTTGTTTAAAGGAAAATGAAGTTTGATTCATAGTCAATTTGAAAACTAATTGTGGGAAATGAAGATGAACAGAAACTTTAAGTAGCCTTATTATGGGTCTCTCAGGTTGGGGACTACAGCTCTTATTTCCTTTTTCCATCTCACATTTCTTCTATTCTTGGAGAAGTCAGCCTACAATAGCAATAGCAGGATGCTTCTGCCACCAGGGGGAAACAGTAACTTTCTAATATCTATATGCAGAAGTTCTATAATGAGAATTGCACATGAAACTGAAACCCTTTAAATAACCCCACAGACTACTCTAGAATATAGCACAATGCAGGTGGTGCTAAGAATTTATCAGCCGGTCACTCCTGGAAGACAGGCGCAGGAAACACTTACACAGTGACAGGGAAGACATCAGGGGTGGCTGTGAGGGTCATGCAGGTTGTGAACACCACCTGCTCACAATGGCCATGAAGAGCACAGTCATCCGAGCTCCAAGCCGTGGGCAGGGTGAAGGTAATGTTGATTTCCTCGTGGGCTTCCCTGCCTGTGAAAAAGACATCAGGATTATAGTAAATAAAGGCCAGAATTCCTACTTCACTCACATGCAGTTGGTTAAAAATTTTAATAATAAGATAAAGTCCATAAAATATTTTGTATGTTATAAGCATCACATACAAGGGAAACTGACAGAATCAGGAAATCCCTTTTAACTGCAATTCAGCAATGATTATTTTGATAATCATTTGGATTATCTGATAATTATTTTGATAATAAGCATTTTGATACTTCTAACACAATCTGCCAGCAGCAACAGAAGGTAGCTATGAACTCTGACAGGAGAACAAGTACCATAGCTAACTGCACATAGTTGGGGCCATCCCTCTACATCTACTTCATTTCTCTCCACTGTGAATGGTGCCATGTACAGTCTGCTTATGTGTGTTAAGCTCTGCCAATTCTTAACTTTTTGAAATATACTTATGTATACTTTAAGGAAGTAAATAATTAAAAGATAGAGTATCATTCACACGTATCTTATGCATTCCAATATTTCTAGACTACCAGCTTATCTGCAAGATATTTGTTTTTTGTCTTTTTGAGATAGGGTCTCACTATAGTTTAGACTGGCCTTGAACTCACTTTGTAGCAGAGACTGGCCATAAACTCACATCAATCCTCCTGTCTCAGTCTCCCCAGTACTGGGATTATAGATATGCGCCACCATTCCTGGCTTCTACAAGATTTTTTGAATTACCACAAATTCTAAAAAAAAAAAAAATCTAAGTGAAATGGATCTGTGTAATTTAAACCAGGCATAGGGCATGCCTGTAATCTCAGCACTCAGGAAAGATCACTGTGCATTTGAGGCCAACCTGAGCTGCATGGTGACTTCAAGGCCAGCTTGAAATGTATAATGAGACCTGCCTCAAATAAAAAAGGAAATGCCCTGTGTTGTTCAACTGTTAAAGCTAGAAACAGTTTTCCAAATTCATTCTTTGGTGGTGCTGGGGTGAAAGCCAGAATCTCACACATTAGGGAATGCTCCCCACTGAGCTCCACCCAACCCCCTTACTTTCTCACTCTCACAGCTGTGCAGTGCGAGACTTCTGCAAGGCAGGCACTTTACTAAGTGAAGACATTCAAGTGGTTCCTCCTAGACCTCTCAAAGTTCAAACTTAATAGAAAACACACACATGTGGAAAGCACACAACATGATGGGCCCTTCACTGTCTGTGTTACATGGCAGTTCAGAATTGTGAAAGGAAAAGGGCCAACACTCGCTCACCTGAAAGTCCAATCTGATGTCCTAGGATGGTTGAATACAGATGGGTGACATTGCGGGAGAAGCCTCCAAAAGGTTTGAGGGGGTCCAGAGTGAGGGTGATTGCAACTGAGATGTTAACAGGGCCTGAGTCCTCCATGGCCTGGGGGGACTGGGTGGACACTCTGGCCTGCCCGCTGGTCACTGTGCTCTCTGAGGCTGTGCTATCGTTTGAGAGATGCTTTAATGTTTCATTTTCCGATACGCACAAGTCCAAGTCATTAAACCGCAGCAGAAAAGTATTCCAATCCTTTGGAAAATGAAGTAAAGAGAAACAAACATAAGCAGCCCCAAAGCCTCCGTCTGCAGGAATCCAGTGAGGAGCTACAGTGTGGCTTCACAACAGGAAACAGATTCAGTCAGCCACTTCAAAGACAGCATAGCCCCACCCCTCTCAAACTGGTCAGACTGTGGGACTTTCCTAATCACTCCCATGTTCATAATCTAACATATTCACTTGGGCTTGGGAGATAGCTCAGCAGCATAAGTGCCTGCCTGGTAAGTGCAAGGTCCCTAATTGAATCCCCAGTACCACATGCCATGCCAGTCCCCGAATCCTGAGCACACAATGCCATCCCGAAACCAGACATAGTGGCACATGCCTGTAATCCCAGCATTAAAGGAAGGCTGACACAGGAGGGTCACTACGAGCCCAAGCTGTGTAGCAAGAGCCTGAATCACATAAAATATCAAATCTCTGCAACAGCATGAGGTAATAAATACACTGAGAGGTTAAACAAATTTATTCAGGAAGAAACCTGTTTAAACCCAACACAGACAAGAAGAAGGGATATGGGAAGGGGGCCCGAGGCGATGAGCAGGACTCAGACATGTATTATGTACGGACAAAAATACCACAGTGAAACCCTGTATTTTGTAAAAGCAATGGTACCAATAACAGTATATTATACTTAAGAAGAATCACCCAGCCTTAGTATCAAACTGAAAAGAAAGCTTGAGCAAAATTAGTAAAACATTTAAACCATTAATTCAAGTTCATTTAGTAATTGAAATATAATTAACTGTAATTCAAAGTAAATCCTCAAAGGGCCAGGGATATAGCTCAGTGGCACAGTGCCCGTCTGACAAACTTAAAAGTCATGGTTCAATTCCTGATAAAATATAATGTAAAAAAAGAAAACCAGTAATTCCTCAAAAGGCCAGTTCCACACACCTTGCTTATTCTTCCTAGAACACAAAGCAGCAGTACATCCCAATACATACTTGGTACTTACTCCTCCTTGTCATGGACTTTGGACATCACTTTGGAGCAGAAGCAATTCCAAAACAAGGCACAGGATGTTTTTAACCTTGTTATTGTTTTTCAGCATAAGGTAGCCAATCCAAGGCCTCAGCAAGCTAGGCAAGTCTCTACCACTGGCCTACACTCCCAGCTCCTTAAGACCACAACCTGTGGTGATTAAATCATACGCAAGTTTTTCAAATGAATCACTGATAACAAACTTAACCTAGGCTGCTGGTACACACAACTTCTCAAGTTGTCAAACAGAAGATAAAACAAGTTACATTTTTAATTACTCTAATAGTAGTGTTAATTGTTAAATACCAATTAGCAATCCCCAGTCAAGTGATACTTGCAGCATCAGCTCTAACTTAAAGTAACATTTAGCAAGACTGCAACTGGGGCTGGGTGTGGTGCCGCAGGCCTGTAATCCCAGCACTTGGGAGTCTGAGGCAGGAGGACTGTTCTGAGTTCGAGACCAGCCTGAGCTACAAAGTGAGCTTAAGGCCAGCCTGAACTGCATAGTGAGACCCTGTCTCAAAAAAGACAAAAAAAAGACTGTAACTGAGCATATCAAATCCCAGTTTCCCTGACACCTACAAACTCAGCAGACCATTCTAGTTCATCCATCTAACCCTTTGTGCTGCAGACTGAAGGAACTGAGGCCAGGATCAAGCCAGGTTTCTCTACTTTTCCTATACACTTATCTCTTTCCTATAAATCAGGAAATCATTAGGCTAAGCATCTTAAAGTAAAACCCCAAAATTAATCATAACCACAGTTTTGCAGCATCTTAGCTTTCTTTCCTACAAAGCTTGAATCCATGATAAAAGTCAGGCAAAGCCAACACCAGGGAAGGGGGGGATGGGAGGAAAGAAGAGAGAAGGGAGATAGAACAGAGACTAGAAGTATGAAAAACCAAAAAGTGTTTTCCCCTCTACAAGGTCTAGTGGCCCAAGCAGGAAAGCTGGAAGAGACGCACTTCTGCCATTTCCGGTGACTTAATTTCCTTGATCTTGAAGAAGTAGCCCAGAGTCAGGAAGGCTATGGCCATGGCACTAACGCTGATCATAAAGACCACCAGAGGTGGGCGGCTGCTGATGTACAGCTTCAGGTTCTCCAGAGGGTTGATGCTGAACATTATTCTGATCAGCTCCACCTACAGGAAATGGAGAAGAAGACTTAGAATAACTGGCTAAAAGGGAATCAAAGATTCTTATTTTGTTTCCCTGGTAGGTTTATGAGGCTTACTCATTGTTGAAATGGAGAAGTGTTTAATAGATAAATACATTTCAAAGGGCTGGAGGTGTAGTTCAGTAATTACCTAAATACGTACATACGTGCTTTGCATGTGCAAGGTCCTGGATTCAATCCTTAGCACAACAGACACACACACACACACACACACACACACACACACACACACAGATACATAAACAGGGGCAAAGGCTAGAAGGAAAAAAAACTAAATGTGAACTGCTATTACCTCCAAATGGTTAGATCTTGAAAGATGTATTCTTTAAGTTTGAATCTTCTAAATAGTCTGAGTTCTGTTACTTTCATATCACTTAAGAAAATGTTTAAGTTGCACGTACAGAAATAAGCTGAACTGTAAAAACCTCCCATCTAGACCACCATGCCAGCCCCTGTGCACCTGTGTCTGCCACAGAGCAGCCCCCCAGAAAAACTCTCCCCAGGTTTTATTCTCCTCTGCATAAAAGCCAGTGGTGGGAAGCATCCCAGCCAGCTACACCTGGAATAAGGCCAGCAGCAGGGCTTTGTCAGACCCTGTACCGCTTCCACCTGCCCCACCTTCTTGGTGCTCAGCTGAGGTCTGGGGATCTTACAGCTGTCTTCTACATCATGAATCTTGGACCCCTTTCCATTTATTTAGGTTCTCATTCACTTCACCAGTGCTTTCTATTTTCAAAGTGTTAAAAAGTCTTCTGTTCATTCCTAAGAATTTGATTCTCAAACTTCTAAAAATGACCTATCTGTAGGCTTTCACTTAAGGCTAGGACTCTTGCTAAAAATTTCTCTGGCTTTCCTTCTTATACTACAGGCATCAGCTCAGCTCCTAAAAGCAGGCCTGACTATCCACCCATCTCTCGGTGCCCCTCCATTTCTTCGTCACTGCCTAGGATCAGTCAAGAGAACTATTTTCCTACTTGTGTACTATTTGTGAATGGCACAACAGCAGAGATTTGCTTTTTTTTTTTTGGTCTTTCTTGTTCAGTGCTTCAGCTCTAGAAGAGAAGCTCGCTCTTGTCAGCTCATGAGCTAAGTATGAGCATATGACCATCATTAACTGAAAGCAATTTTTTAAAAATCTATACCAGGTTTTATTTTATTTTTTTGGTACCAGAGATTGAACTCAGGACCTTGTGCTTATACTATTGAGCTATCTCCCACTCCCTGTACCAGGTATTAAATTCTAGGACAGTAAGATGCATAAGCACCCCCTAAGAACTAACAGCAACCGGCCAGCTGTGTGTGCCTTTCTCTTTTCCAAGAGCCCTCTAGGGGGTGGAAAACAGCATTTCTTCCCTCTCCTCTGAGTGAACTCAGTCCCTAAACTGGCACACTGCATTCCTGGTGTAATCTTACTGACACAGCATCTGAGATTCTGGGAGAAATGATACATTGGATTTATCCTTGTGCTTTTTCACTGGCCATTCTGTTCTGCAGGTCTGTCTAAGCTCCATGTTCTCTATTCCAGGGAATTCAACTGCATGACACATGCAACTGCTGTACCATAAGTTACACCGAGGAGCCCCACTCCACAGGCTTCTTCACCTTGACTTGACTCATCAGCCAGCTCTGAAAGGAGGTTGGACTGATTTCCTCCATTGCCCTCCCCTATCCCTACCCCATGAGTGAGCCCATTCAATTTCCCAGGACTAGAGCCATGGCATGGTCTTTTGAATCATTGCTTCTAAAGTGTACAAGACAGACAAGGGATGGGAATGAAGCTCAGTGGGTGAGTGCTTGCCTAGCATTCACAAGACTTTGAGTGCAACCTCCCCCCCCACCTGGGGGAGACATGCAAAGTGGTATCTGTCATTTTAAATTGCATATCTCCTGGAACCCAGTATAAATAAGTAAGTAAATATCCTGGCCAGGCACAGTGGTGTCTGACCATAATCCCAGCTACTCAGGAGGCTGAGACAGTAGGATCACGAGTCCCAGGCCAGCCTCAGCACTTCAGCAAAATCCTATCTCAAAATAAAAAATATCAACAGCTGAGGATATTGTACTGAGCATTTTGCTCACACGTTTGAGGCTCAATCCCCAACACAGCAAAATAAAAGGAAAGAACTTCTTGAGTCCCTTGATCATTGACTACTAAGATGTTCCTCTAATTCTTATTAATGTTTAGAAGGTCTAGGGAGATAACTCAGCAGCCTAAGTGCCTGCCTGGCAAGTGCAAGGACCTGGGTTCAATCCCTGGTACCACGCCATGCCAGCCACTGAAACCAGGCATGGTGGTACACACCTGTAATCTCAGTGCTGGTGAGACCGAGATAGGAGGCTCACTATGAGTCCAAGTTGTGTAGTGAGACCTATACCAAATAAATTTTTTTTTAAAAAAGTTCTTTTTAGATTCAGATACTAAGCCTCTGACCATTTTAGCTTCTGTTTTCTCTAATATGGTTTATGTATCTTATATCTTACATTAGGAAAAGTTCTTGATATTTTTAACAGCTTTATTGAGATATTATTTCATATACCATACAATTCAGCCATTCAAAGTATTCATGGCAATGACTTTCAGTATATTCAAATTTCAACTACAATCACCACATGTCTGGATCTTAATTTCTGAACACTTTCATCACCTCATAAGAAAAAAATAACTCTCCATTTCTCTTGGCTCTAACGCAACCACTACCAGTACCATTACTTCATTACTTCTTACTATCAAAAGTACTCCACTGTACAGAATATTTACACATAAATACACTTATCCATTCATCAGGTGATAGACACTTGGGTTTCTACTTGCTGTTGTGAATAACCCTGCTATGGATGCGCACACGCATGTGTGTGTGTTAATGTGGACATGTTTTCATTTCTCATCACTATACACCTACAAGTGCACTGTTGGGTCAGATGTAACTCTGTTCAATTTTTTGTTTGGTTCCTTGCTGTGTTTTAAGACAGGGATGTGCTACCACTCCCAACTTCTATATTTTATTTTTAGAGGGACTACCAAGTTGTTTCCCAAAGTAGCTTTGTCATTCTGTATTCAGACCAGCAATATGTAAGTGTTCCAATGTCCCCACAACCTTCCAAACAGTTATGATTGGGTTTTGTCTGTTTTTGAGACAGGATCTCACTATGTATTCTGTGCTGGCCTTGAACTCACTATATAGTCTACATTTACCTTAAACTCCTGGTGATCCTCCTCCAGCCTTGGCATCCCAAGTGCTAGGAGCTTCACTCTTTACTTTAGTCCCTTACCTACTTGTAGTTGACATGGGAAGCCTAGAACCAGTTGCATCTTTCTCTATGTGGATGGCCAGTGTCTAAAATACCATTTATTGAACTGCTTGTCCACCACCTCTCAGCAAGCTGCCTTGTACACACTGGTCTGTTCACAGGCTTTTTCTGTCTCTGCCCTGCCTCAGTACCACAAAATTTTAAATCTTTTTACTGACTACCAGAAACCCTCCATTTTATTACTATTGAAAACTGTCCTGGCTATTCCTGGCCCTTCAACCTCCCTTGAGGATTTTAGTTTTCAATTATGAAGTTCCCACAGATGGCTGACATCTAAATGGGCATTGCAGTAGACATTAATTTGAGAAATTAATGATACCTTTACAACGTGTTTCCTAAACTTTAAATGTGCTACCTTCCTGTATATACTTGTATCTACTTTTTCAATCACTTCTAAAGCTTTCTCTAGAGAGACTGCCGCTTGTAGTTCAGCAGTAGAGTTCATTCTTAGCATAGCTGAGACTGTGGGTTCCATCCCCAAAATCATACAAAGTAGTAAAAACCTTTTCTACAAAGGCCTCATATACTTTGGAAGATAAAAGACATACTAATTCTTGCAGCTACCACTGATTTCACTTATTTTTGTTTTTTGTCTTTTTCAGATAGGGTCCCACTCTGCAGTTGAGGCAGGCATTGAGTTCACTTTGTAGCCCAGGATGGTCTTGAACTTGCAACAACACTGCCTCAAGTACTGGGATCACAGGTGTGTGCCACCACACCCCACACTGATTTCTATGAGCTAAAACATTCCCTATTGGTGGTGCAGGTGGGTTGGAGCAGCAGCCAGGTGACAACCCGAGGCTCCGCGGACCATCGGGGCCCAGCTCAGCTGTCGCCACAGGGCATCTCCGTGCAGTCTGGAGCCCTGAGCATCTCCCACACTGCCACTTCAGGACCAGGAGTGAGGCAGCATGGTGCAAGACCCTAGCACAGCCCCTTCCGCCTCCCAGGCACCATGACCCACTTAAACAAGGGCCCTTCCTATGGGCTCTCAGCCGAGGTCAAGAACAAGATTGCTATAAAAAATAAGATACGCCAACAGCTACACTCTCTTCATTACTGATAAGAGACATCTGCTATAGTAATGTCTGTAAGTATAATATGTATGCACCTTCTATGATACCAAAACATTATGAAAAGTTTACAATGTATTAATTTATCAAATCCATCTTGTCAAGGTATCTTAAAACTGTCTGATATTTGTCCTTCAATAAAATAAAAATTAAAAAAATAAAATAAAATAAAAGAACAAGATTGCTTCCAAGTATGATCACCAGGCAGAAGAAGATCTTTGCAACTGGATAGAAGAGGTGACACGTGCCGGGCGTGGTGGCGCATGCCTGTAATCCCAGCACTAGGGAGGCTGAGGCAGGAGGATTGTTGTGAGTTCGAGACCAGCCTGAGCTACAAAGTGAGCTTAAGGCCAGCCTGAACTGCACAGTGAGACCCTGTCTCAAAAAAGACAAAAAAATAAAAATAAAAAAAATAAATAAAAAAAAAAAGAGGTGACAGGCATGAGCATTGGCACCAACTTCCAGCTGGGGCTGAAGGATGGCATCATCCTCTGTGAATTCATAAACAAGTTGCAGCCAGGCTCCATGAAGGTCAATGAGTCTTCATTAAATTGGCCTCAGTTGGAAAATATTGGCAACTTCATTAAAGCTATTCAAGCTTATGGTATGAAGCAACATGACATTTGAACCAAAGGATCTTTCTGAGAATGGAAACATGACCCAGGTTCAGACTACACTGGTGGCTCTAGCAGGGCTGGCTAAAACCAAAGGGTTCCACAGAACCACTGACATTGGAGTTAAGTATGCAGAAAAACAAGACATTTTGATGAAGGAAAGTTAAAGGCTGGCCAAAGTGTAACTGGTTTGCAGATGGGAACACACAAACGTGCCAGCCAAGCAGGCCTAACAGCCTATGGGACCAGGAGGCATCTTTATGATCCCAAAATGCAGACTGACAAACCTTTTGATCAGACCACGATCAGCCTGCAGATGGGCACCCACAAAGGAGCCAGCCAGGAGGGGATGTTAGCACCAGGCACCAGAAGAGACCTCTATGATCAGAAGCTCACATTACAGCCAGTGGGCAACTCAACGATTTCCCCACAGATGGGGACCGACAAGGTTGCTTCCCAGAAGGGGCTGAGCATGTATGGGCTCGGGCAGCAAGTGTTCGATCCCAAGTACTGTGCTGCTCCCACAGAACCTGTCATTCACAATGGCAGCCAAGGCACAGGGACAAATGGGCCGGAAATCCACGATAGTGATTATCAGGCAGAATACCCAGAGGAGTATCATGGCTTCTACCAAGAGATTACCAATATGGCGACCAAGGCATTGACTATTAGAGTCACACAGAGGAGCTCAGCATTTAGTCCATTATTTTTATTCAGTGAGAACCAAGCTAGCCTCGAATAACTTTTATCTTGTCTTCCTAAAACACTATTATGCTTATTGTACCTAAAAAAATGCCTTACATACATTCCTTTTCTACCTCTTCCCTAATAGCTGCCTTTTAGGGCTGTAACCATTAAATCCCACAACCTAACCAGTAACTTGCATATGGAGTAAAAAGGAATACTCTTGTACGACCCATTCTGTCATTGAAGATCTATGCAGTTTTACAGTCTTTACACTTAAGGTAGTATTTTCAAACAGTAGGAAATTTTTTTTTTATAGATTAGTGTATCTGGTTTCTACATGGAAGACTAAACTCATGTTTACTGCTAAATGTGGTCTTTGCCAACTAAATCTAATTGTAGAATTTTGCATATCAATGTTTCTACAGAACTGTTTGCTAATTTTTTAAATAAAGCCCTGATCAGTGTGAAAAAAAAATAACATTTCCTATTGATTTTAGTACATACAAATACAAAAGACTTACATATCGATCTTGACTCCAGATACTTTGCTGAAATATTTTAAAGCATAGCTTGTTTCTGGCTTCAACTGGATTTTCAGTATAGACTATTATAATGTTTATAATTGGCTGTATTTATTCCTTCACAATGCTTTTTTTCCTACTTTTGACTACAATCTTCAGTGAAATAACAAACAGAAGTAACGATAGAATTTCTTGCTTCATCCCTGACTTTCCATAAAGTGCATTTTAATGCTTCACTCTTAAGTATAGTGTATGTCACAGATTTCTGATGGAAATCCTTGAGTAGGTTAAGGAAGTACTACTATTCCAAGTCTGCAAAGAAACTTCCATTATAAATGTTACTTATTTTCAGGGGAGAAGAGTTGAAGATTAAAACTAGAACCTCTACAAGCTCAGTACCTGCTCTACCACTGAGTTACACCCCAGCCAGCTATGACATTTTAATGGGTGCTTGATCTGCAGCCTCTGAGCAATTGATTTCTCTTCTGTATCTGTTAAACTGTCTGATCATTTTTAGGTTGACTTACATTTATATTCTTGGTAATTTTCATATGATTAGGTTTTCTTGTTTTGTGCTGGGGATTGAAGCCAGGAGCTCACACTCGCTCTACTACAGGAGTACATCTCTAGACCTGATCATGATTTATAAAAATGGCACTGCTATTTACTTAAGTCTATTCTGAATTCCCATGTCTATCCATATGTGAGATAAAGTTACAGTCCACCTATGATATTCTCAAGACAGTGTATGCTCTTACTACATAAAAATTGAGTTTGTTTACTCCATCTACTTTCTAGAACAATGTAAGAAGATATACACTTCAATTATGTGGAAATTTGATAGACCTTAGCCAGAAGACTACCTTGATCTGCCAAGTCTTTGTTTACTTCTGTACTTTGGTGCAGTTATCTTCACTACTTACTCACGTCTTTAATGGCTACAAATCTGTTTTTCCATTCCCAAACAGTCAATTTTGATAAGTTCTGTTATTCTTGGAAACTATCCCTTTTACATTGTTTTTTCAGGCTTTATGGAAGGGTGCTGAGATTTCTTCAAATATTTATTTACTTGTCATTCTTTTCTTCAATGCCTTCTCCCCAGTGCCTCACACTGAGCTTCCTCAGCTCTTGTGTTGCATTCTGAGACACGCTCGCTAGGTTCCCCCAGCTGGACTCAAAACCATGATCTTTCTTCTTCCACCTCCCAAGCAGCTGGGATTACAGACATGTGCCATCACATTTTATTCATTCTTTTTCTTTCCCCCACTGGGGAACTGAATCCAGGGCTGGGGGGGTGGAGTATACTGGGGATCAAGCCAGGGATTGGCACATCCTGAGCTAGCATTCTAGCACTGCTAGCACCCCAACCTTACATGTTTTTTATTATCTTCCCCCATCTGCCTTCTTTGGATTCACTGAGTTGAGATTTTTCTAATGTCATCAGCAGGAATTTCCACTCATGCTTTCTCTTCTTCTCTAGTGTGGACATTTCAGAATGTGGACTCTCTTTAGCTGCATTCCTTCCCTCTCCACATTCATCAGTGCACTCATCAGATCCACCCATTCTGCTTACCTGCTTGCTGAGATGACACAAACCATACTCAGCCTCCACACCTGAGATCCCTGTCCATGTGCCCATGGATATTCACCCATCCATGTGGCACAACACATTCCAGAAAGGACCCACCTGGCTCTATTCCTGTATGCTCTGTCTCAGAACATCCTAACCTTCTGCTTTACGCCCTACTCCCAAGCAATTATTTAGTGCTAACCACTACATTTCTTTGAAACATCATCTCTTATTCCTTATTTTCCATTTTCTTCTGTAGTTCATCTTTTTGTGACTACTGCCAACAGTTTCAACTTATCCACTCCTATCTGTAAGAAAACCTACTCTCCACATTGCTGTCCAAGGGATTTTCCAAGGAATCTAGCCATGCTACTGCTTCAACTTTACAGAGTTCTAAATGACCAATGAAGTCCAAGCTCCACAGAATGCCAATCCATTCTGAGCCAGGCCTTGCTGCCTCTCAGCATACCTTACTCCACTTATTTGCAATTCCCAGAACATATTAGACAAGGTTATGACCTTGTTAATACTAGGGACTTATTAATAAGTCCTTATTAATTATTAATACTAGGGACTGGGGGTTTTGCTAAGTCACTATATTACACAAGGTGGGTTTTGAACTTACCATCCTTCTGCCTCAGCCTCCCAGAGTGCTGGGATGACAATCTGTGCTGCTTAATATGCCTAGTAGCTTGAAGCTTTTCTTTACCCTAGTCCTCAGACTTTTAGAACTGTATCCCACTATTTCATACCCTCTTCAACACTCAGCTCCAGAGCTACTTTCTGTATGAAATGCTTCACATCCCTTCCTACAGCCTCCACAAGAGCAGTGACCACTTTCACTTTATGTGTGCCATGTTCCTGCACACCTGACACATGACTGGACTCTTTTCCTGTAGTGCCTGCAGATGTCTATCTTCGTGACTTAGCTGTATGCCCCTGAAGGGCCCTCTTGTTCTACATGTCAGTATATAGAGAGAAAATAGGTGGAAAAGAGGAGAAAGGAATGATGATGGACTGATGGATCAGTACTGGATTATGTTAGGACCAAACAGCTCCATGAGTTACTATAAAACAGGGCGACTATAGATAATAATAATGTACTGCATACTTCAAAAACCAAAAAAAAGCCGGGCGTGGTGGCACATGCCTGTAATCCCAGCACTCGGGAGGCTGAGGCAGGAGGATTATTGTGAGTTCGAGACCAGCCTGAGCTACAAAGTGAGCTTAAAGCCAGCCTGAACTGCATAGCGAGACCCTGTCTCAAAAAGACAAAAAAAAAAAAAAAAAAAAAATAGTGATGAGAGCTGGTATTATAGCAAAGTGGTAGAATGCCTGCCTCGCACAGGTTGGGCTTCGGGTTCCACTCCTACTATCAACACCATCATCATGCAATGGTTTAAAAGTGCAAGTTTGGGGCTGGCAAGATAGCTCAGCGGTCTAAAGCGCCTGCTTTGGCAAGCTTAGGCAAGCTCTCAAGGACTGCAGTTCGATCCCCAGCACCACATGCTGTGCCAGCCCCTCCCCACAGGGCTGGCTGAGCTGACCCCCTCCCCCCCACACAAAAAAAGAGTCTGTGATGTGTAGCGAGACACTGTAACAAATAAATGAAAATTAAAAAAAAATAATAATAAATAAATAAATAAAAGTGCAAGTTTATTCAATGAATGAATCAACTAAGTCCAGACTTAAAACATTATCACATCACTGAGTTTGGTGACCCATACCTGTAATCCCAGCACTTGGGAGGCTGAGGCAAGAGGAGTTCAAGGCCAGCCTAATACACAGTGAGACCCTATTTCAAAGAGGGAAAAAAATTTACTACTTCTAAGCTGGGTACAGTCGTTCATGCTTCATGCCTAACATCTGTTAGGCCAGAGACTGAGGCTGGAGCACCATTTGGACATTGGACACAACAAAATCCCATGTCAGGAAAATAAAAATCACTTCTAGAATTACCAGTCCTTAAAATCATATCTCAGAATACCCAAATTAGCAAATATGGTCCACACAAGCCAACCCCATGTAGAAAAACTTCCAAAGTTAACTATAGTCACTAAAAGAGTAAGTACATTTTCAGATAAAACAAGTTAACAAACTAAAAATTATTCTCTATCATTTACAATCATTTTCCAACAGAAAAGTCATGCAGGATAAATGAATTCAGTTCCCTTGTAAAGAGTTTTAAAAGTTTCTGTAATCTTTGCAGTGCTAAATGTTACATTTAATTAAAGAATAAACTATAGTCTGTTGTAAGAAAAGAAAAAAGAGGAAAAGCACTCACATGACCCTTTCCCCCTAAATTCATTCCAACTCCAATTAAGCAAGAGTCCTGGTACTCACCAGAGAACAGAGAGAATGGACCAGGGCTGGGAGCTGCCTCTGGACAGTCCAGGATGGCAGGCAGGGAAGGACACAAAACCCCAGTGAAAGGCAATGTCTCCAGCACATAAAAGCTTGTGAATGAAGTCCACGACACAGTAACCTTGAGCTCTGAGACAATGATAAACTTCAGAATGGTGGCTTACGTATGCAAAAAAGCAATGAGGTACTAAGGCTTCCAAGCCTGAGCACAGATCTCCAGCAGCCCAGGAGCTACAACACAGTGACTTGAATGGAGCCAGGAGGTTCTGTTTCAAAGCTCCTGGAGACCAACGTGGCCAAACACATCACTTGAGCCAAGTACCCACACAGTCTGCTTGGGAGAGCTTAGCCACAGGACATGCTCTGCTGAAAGCAAAGATTCAGCTACTAAGATACTAACCTTATGGCTGTTAAAAATAGTAAAAAATGAGGGGACTGTGTGAATAAATATATTACCTAATCAGAAGGAAAACAATATAGCCATTAAAAACATTGGCTGTAAAATTGGGAACAGCTGCCCCTGTTCCTTGGCACTTGGAGGGGATCAGTTTCAAGATCCCTCCCTCCCTTTGGATAGCAAAATCTGTAATGTCCACGTCCCTGACCTTAAAATGGTGTGATATCTGCCTATAATCCACACTCATCCTCCCATATACTTTAAATCATCTCCAGATAATTTATGATACCTAGAACAATGTAAATGCTACGGAAACAGTTGCTACACTGTTTTGTTTAGGTAGGGACAATGACAAAAGAGGGGGCCGGGGAGATGGCTCAGAAAGCTTAGATTCTGAATGAATATATAGAACAAGACTGTTTCAAGCTTTTAAGTCTGAGTTGGTTACCTTTGTATTGGTAAACACCCATATGAGGAAAAAAAGGACATACTCTCAAATGTTAATTAACACTGCTGCTTAACCTCAACAGATAAGACTCCACATATACATTTTTTTAAAATCTTTTTCATAGACACATGTTGTCTAAAACCATTCTTTCTTCAGTGGTGCTAGGGGTCAAAAGCAGCCCCTCACACATACTGGGTGAGCACTCCACCTCTGACACCTCCAGCTCCTCTAACAATTTTCAACAATAAAATTTATACATATAACTGTCAATTGTTTCTGCTGATTTAGGAATCAAAGTAAGGCTCCCATACATTTTAATTCCATTTTTTCATTAATTATGGCAATAGGAAAAAACAAAAGTTAAAAGAATGTTTTCTTCAGTCAACCTGGAAAAAAGAAGACAGAGAGCAGAACCTTCCCAGCTGCCCTGGTGCTGGGAAAGGTCGCCCTTAACTGCCAGTGAGCTGCACTTAATGGGTTCAGAGCTGTCTAGGCTTCATGAGATGACAGATGAGAGGACGCTGCGGAGGTTTCTCTAGATGAGGGGATGCACAGTACTGTGCAGACACACTTCGGCTGCTCCAGCAGAGGGCAAGCACAGGGTAAGGGGGATAGAGTCCAGAAATGCCCAGGATGGCACAAGAGATGCTCCAAGTGAAATGGTGGCAGCCAGCTGCTGATTCCTGGGCCTCTCTTTTCTTTACTAAGTACACAGGGAGCCAAGTTCTGTACCACCCCACCTGGCAGGATCACCCACAGCCTCTGGCAGAGAAATCAAATAGGAATTAAGCAGGGTGGGCAAACTGAGACTATGGCTAAGCACCACTAATTCAGCTGACAGGGACTAGGGCGTGTGGGAGGCTGGCTTGTTGAAAAACAGGAAATAAATACAAAGAGCAGAAAAAAGCTCAAAAGAGCAGAAGGCCTCCCAAAGGATCAGGGAAGGCTGCATTTGCAGACTACAACGTTTTATTTGAAGGAGGTAAATAAACATTCATCATGGAAGAGCATGGGACCTTTCACAACCTCCCCCTCTCTCCAAAGCACATGTACTGTAAAGTGTACCATATAACTACTTCCTGAAGTTCTGAGCTAGTTTTTATTCCAGCTTTTAACTGATTTTTATTATAGTATTAAACTAGAATCTTGTGCTGAAGAGGGATTCTCTATCCCAGACAGTATTTCCTAAATGACTTCCTATTTTATCTGACTTACTCATATTGAAGGTGCACCCACAGCCTCTGGCAGAGAAATCAAATAGGAACAAAATATTCCCATGACCAACAAAATCAGCATTCACCTTCTGTTCTGCTTTACTTTTGTTTCTGTTCTTTGATTCTGAGACAGGGTCTTGCTGATTAGCTCAGGCTGTCCTGGAATCCGGTGATCTTTCTGCCTCAGTCTCCCAAGTGCTGAGATTCCAGAGGTGCCCCACCATTCCAGACATATTCGTCTTAAAGGAGACACTGACTTAGGCTAAACAGGACTTCGTAGCTAAACTCATGCCTGAGAGAGCTACGGTGGGTAGGGAGTGTGGTACAGTGAAGGCAGGCCTGCTCTGCAGAACACACACTGGGCCTCCGCTGTGGACAGGAGGACATCTCCTTGACCTAAAGAAAGGCTCATTTTGGTAGACAGTTAAAAGAAAGGCTGGAGTTGTAGCTCAGCGATAGAATACTTGTCTGGCATATTTTTCAAATATCTCACAATGTTTGAGACATCTAAAAGCTGTTAAGGCCATGAGTTGAAAAGCAAGCCTAATAGAGAACAGTGATGCTTGTGGATTACCCACGACTTCGTAGGTGAGAACGCATGCTGCTTCAAAGAACCTGTGTCAACCCACACACACCAGCTATGAGCACAAACTGTCCTTCCTCCGTAACAAGGCAGTGGGTAGACAGAAGAGATCCTCAGAGAGAAACACCAGATGCAAGGAAGACAACACTTCAAGGTCTGCAGCAAGCTCTGAGATGCTGCATCATAGTCTGAGTCCAATCCTTAACTTACCTTGCCAGCCCTCTCCAGCCTCTAGGATGCCTCTCCCGTGGTTGCCTTGCAGTCACTAAGCCACCCCCCTCTTCTTACTCTCCTGCAAATGATAGCGATTCCACCAGTCTGGAGGGTCTCCACTAAAGGTGGACATATTTGCTCATGGCTTCATGCCAAGGTTATAAAATGATGTGATAAAAAGTTTTTTAATTTAGGTTTAAAATTACAGTGAAGGACACATTGCTGTGAATCCTCCTCAAATTACTCTCCCTCATTTCAACACCCTTATCCCCCCATTCTTGCCACTTTCTGAAGCACTTCTGGAGGTCCTCCTTCAAGAGGGTCTTTAGTTAACACATTCATATTTGCCCCAATGCTCTCAATCAATTGAAAGCATTACCTTTCATTGTCCTTTCTGACCTTGTAGAAGAGCCAGAAGTCACATGGTGACAGATTCTGTAAATAAGGTGGATAAGCACACATTGGCCTGTTTTTATAAGCTTGCCTTCCCATTGGATAGCACTCAGCAGCAGCATTCACCATATTTTTAATCATACTTTAAAGACACTATGAAAGAGGGCTTTCAGAACAGCTTCACAAGTGGCAAGAACAATGGGATAAACTCGTTGAAAGCTAGGATGTGTTTTTTTGAGGGAATTTATGGCTGTGTGTCTTTTATCAATTTTTTTTTTTAAAGGTCTAGTGGTGGTGATGGTAGTGTTCTGCTTTGCTCTTAAGTTTTTTTGAGTCAGGGTCTCATTGTGCAGTCCAGGCTGTTCATGAACTTACTACATAGCCCAGGCTGGCCTTACCTCCTGCCTCAGCCTCCCAAGCACTGAGATTACAGTTATGCAACACCACTCTCTACTGTAATAATTTTTACTTTAAAAACTCACTGAATTTTCTGTAATTTCACCTTTTTTTTTTTTTGTGTGTGGAACCGGGGATTGAACTCAGGCCCTTGCACTTGCCAGGGAAACACTTATTTCACTGAGCCATCTCCCCAGCCCAACGCTTCACGAATTTGCGTGTCATCCTTGCACAGGGGCCATGCTAATCTTCTCTGTATCGTTCCAATTTTAGTATATGTGCTGCCGAAGCGAGCACCTCACTGAATTTTCTGACCACCCCTGTAAGTCTACTGTCTTTCAGGTCAAATGTGAGCTCTCTACTTAGATGACCCACAGGCAAACATCCAACACCAGCAAAACTTATTCAACTACCAAATCACGTCTACTTCCTGCTGAAAGGCAGAGCCATCCACTAATGACCTTTTACTAGTTACCAAGTCCCGGGTTTCCACTGTTCAAAGACCTTAGTGCCTCGTACCAAGAAGGGGCCTTGCAATAATCTTCAGCCTTACTATCTACTTTTTATAAGAGAAGCACTGTTCTAAGAGCTTCACACATACATACTGTGATATACGATCTTTACCAACAACCCCATTTTTTCAGGTGGAGAAATTAAGGCACAATTAAGTCAGCATATTTGCCCAAGATCACAATGTTCAGCGAACCTGGATTCAAAACCAGGTGGCCTCCAGAGCCCACACACTTACCATGAAGCTCTACAGCTGCCTAATAAAGATGTTGATTTTGAGTGAAGAGTCAACCCCACCAAAGGAGACATGTTAAAAGCACCCATAGGAATCTGCAATCAAAACATTAATAAGGCAGCAAATGAAACCCCCTTCACTAGAGTGAGAGAGGCAGACACCACAAAGGCTAAGGAGTAAGGGCCAGCCAAATAGTTCAGCAGATTAAAGCACCTGCAAGCAAGCGCAGGGGCCGGGGATTCGGTCCTGGGCCTACAGTGCCATCCCAGTGCCCAGAGCAAGCTGAGACCGAAATTGAGACTGCGTGTGGTGGCGTATGCCTGTAATCCCAGCATTTGGGAGGCTGTAAACAGGTGGATCACTACGAGTCCAGTCTAGTAGCAAGACCCTAGACACTCTGTAAACCCTTCCCTAAAAATACAGGGGGGGAATATAAGGTAAGGCGACATAGCACACTTAATAGCTGCTGCTTCAAATGTGCTGCACACCAGGCACCATGGCAGGTGCTTTACATACATCTCATTTTTTAATCTTCTACACTGCTAGATAGATATTTTTATACCTACTTATTTATTTATTCATTCATTTCTTTTGTT
>PVKA01025235.1:0-33209 GCA_004027165.1 Ctenomys sociabilis
AGAGAGAGAGAGAGAGAGAGAGAGAGAGAGAGAGAGTGAATTAACATCTCCCCAGTATCCCCTTGAAGGCCATGCCCTCATGGTCCTAACGTCTCTCTAATAAACCTCTTCTCCTGAAGGTTTTTCTCATCTCCTAGTAGCACCACAGGCTGGCAGTGAGGCAGGGGATGTGCTAAAGGGATTCCAGATACAAATTGTAGCATGTAGCACCATTCTAAAACATTTATTTATTTATTATTTATTTATTACTAATTATTAAGTCCAGAGCCTTCACACAGATTTACATCCTTCCCATTCCCTTGCCTTTGAAATAGAATCTTATAAATGACAAAATTGCTAAGGCTGGGGATGAACTTGCAGTTCTTCTGCCTCAGCTCCTGGGATTATAGGCATACATCACCACAGCTGACTAGCATGTTGCATATTTAAGATGAGCTGAAAGTAGTTGGGAAATGGGAAAATATATTTCATTTGAAGGGAATCTCTGTAAAGTCATGGATACAAGGCCTTGAATAGTCAATTTTTGTTATGGTTTGTGTCTAGGTGTCCCCCTAAAGCCTCATGCAGTCATTGGGCAGCTTCTGGAGTTTGTGACTGATTATTGTGGGTGTGGAGGTTGCATCTGCTTGGGGCAGGTAATTTGCATTTCAGTGTAAGGTGGGAAGAGAAGCTTTCTGCCTGAGCTTCTGCTACCTCTCCCTTGTGCTTTTGCTCTTTGCCACCACCATGAAAGGTTGTTCTCTGCCATGTGCCAGTCTTCATTGGACCCAGGTGAATATGGACTGAAACTTCCAGTAACTGTGAGCTAAATAAACCTTTCCTTCCTTCAGTTTGGGTGTCGGATATTTGTCCCAGCAATGAGAGAATAACAACTAAGTAAATTTTAGCCCTGGAAAATTGTTGTGGCTTCTTTGCCCACTAAAGGAACCTGAAACAGTAAAGCTTGTGGAGGTAGAAGCAGGGTATGTGAGACTAAATGATTCCTGGAAGGATGAGATTAGGGAAAATGACTTCCAAAGACTTAATTATTTTCACTTATGAAATAGTATTTAAGTAAGTTCTCCCAGGGATAATATTCTATAGTTCAAATTATGATGATTTCTTACTGGAATTACACTTCATAATTGCATGTTGATTGAAAACATTTTCCATGCGCAATCTTATCATATAGATTACTGTGAAATTGAAATCTGCCTGTGAGATATGCAAAAACTTGGAAAAAAAGACATTGTGTTTAAGATTCTATGCTCTTTGAATTGAGACTGCAACAGAAACATTTAGTTTATTCTTGATGAATGAGAAAATATTAAAACTAGGAAACTAACAAAACTATCATAATAAAGCCTGTTAAAGAGACATTTCCTGAAACCAAATATATCAAACTTCAGTGTACATATGAATCATAATAGGAATTTTGTTAATGTGTAGATTCTAGTTCTGTAGTGGTGGGGACCAAGACCTCGCATTTCTAATAGCTTCTAGGGGATGTTGATTGTCTGGGTTCTCTGACTTTCCTGTGAGTAACAAATCTTCAGAGATTTGATATGGCTAGAAACACGTAGTGAAACTTAAACATATCAACATTAAATGACATGAAAACTTCAACGATTAATGCCATTAGACATTTTTCAAGTGCTCAATAGGTACATGATCCTTGTGGACACCATACTTCTATTTTATAGAAAATTCTACTTGACACTATTGCTATAGATTTTATTATGAGCATCTGATAATATTAGATTGTCAAAAAATTTCTTTTCTTCACAGGGACCATATTTAAAAGTATTTCAGGTAATATGTAGAGAATCACTTGCCAAGAATGGGCACTAGAGTTCTAATCTCAGCTGTTCCATTTGCTAGATTAGTGTTAGGCAGCTCACTTAACTTTTCTGGGTTTCAGTTTCCTAATCCTTAAGTAGCAGTGTTACATCATGTAATCCATGAGAGACTCTGTAACTCTAAAATCCAAAGTCTCTAAATGTATAAAACTTTCAATTTCGGTACAATAAGTGTAACCTGCTCTCACTACTTACTTTCCTTTGATTTGATACAGAACATTTTTGTTCATGTTGAAAAAGACATTAGGAAGACATTTCTAAGAATATTAAAGCTTTTCCTTGTTGATGTTTTGAGACAGTTTCACTGAGTGCAGACTGACCTTGAATTCACTATGTAACCCAAGCTGGCCATGAACTCCTATTGATCCTCCTACATCAGGCTCTCAGTGCTAGATTGCAGGCATAAGCATGACCCCAGGTTGCCATTCCTTGTTTATAACACCTTTCTGTGACTTAGATGCATTACATTTTTTTCTTTAGGATGTATTCAACAGTATCATTTCATATTTAGCACAAAATGTGTGCCAGGCACTGAAAAGAAATTCATGTTTGTGCAATTATTGAGAGCAGAAGGTCTCAACATTAGCACGCATTATAGACATCAGAGGAAAGCTTCAAAAGCCTGTTTTTAGTCCCATATTACTGGTGAATTAAATCTTAGTCTTTAAGGCCAAACCTCAGGTGTCAATATGTTTTAAAAATTTAGACATTTCTTGTTTTGTGGATAATTGCTTTAAAATTGCATCTAACCTTCTCTAAGCCTACATTTGCATGATATTCTTCTCCCTACACTTAAGCAATGAAAGAGCCCCACACAGTTCTTTTTTTTTTCTTTTTTAATTTTCTTTTGTTTTTTTTTAATTTTATTGAAGTACAAATGTCAATCAGACAGTTTCAAGACACCTTAACCATACAGATTCGATAAATTAATATATTGCAAACTGTTTTCATTACGTTTTGGTATCATACAAGGTGCATACATGATATTATATCTACAGATATTATTTTAGCAGATATCTCTTATCAGTGAATTAAGAGTGTAGTTGCTTACTTATTTTTTATACCTGAATTATATCAAAAATTCAATAATTATTTTCCTAGTGGATGACCATAGTACTAGAAGCCGACATAATATCCTGTCCAACCACCATTAGTGCAGATCTTGCCTCTCATAGAATTATGTAGAAGCACAGCGTTATCTATCCCAACTGTATTGTCTATACACACACATCATGATTTTTTCTTTCTACACCCCTTCCTTTGTCTACATCTGTCAAAAGGGGCCACTCCATTGACAGTCAACTAACTTAGGTGCTTGAACTCGAACTTCATTGTACATAGTATTTTAACTTGGGAATATATTAAATGGCCTGATGGTTTGCATTTCATACCAAGGTCTAGGGAATTCTGGTGCTGCCAGGTCATACACTGCCTATCATCATGAATGCTTCATAGCACTTGGAATTTGATCATTTGTTCTCAACTAAATATAATTATTGCTATCATTCTATTGTATTTTTAGCCTTGTGCCTGAGTTAGCATTTGTACTCTTTTATGTTTGTTTAGATTTTCACAGGTTTGTAGTTTTAAAAATCATTCTAGCATCGTTTTATTTTTTTAGTTTTCTTTTTTTCTTTTGTACTGGAGATCAAATGCACGACCTTGCCTTTGTCATGCAGGCACTTGTGCTGCTGACAAAGTAGCACATTTCTTCTAGCATCTTACAAAATGTACTTTTCTTAAAAACTACTCTAAGGGGCTGACCAGATAGCTCAGTGGATTAGAGTGCCTGCTTAAGTAGGTGCAGGGATTGGGGTTTGATCCCCTGGGCATAGTGGTATGTGCCTGTAATCCCAGCACTTGAGAGGCTGAAATCAGGAAGATCACTAGGAGTCTGATCTGTGCAATGAGACCTTGTAGATTCTGTTCTAAAATACATTAAACTAATACTGTAGTATTCTTCCTGAAATTTTATTTTTTCATAAATATATATTTTTAAAGCAGTAAACTCTTGAAGATAAAGGGGTAGGCAAAGACTTTATGAGCATAAAACCAGTCATACAGGAAATATCACGAAGAATCAACAACTTGGATTTCAATGTATTAAAAAGCTTTTTCACAGCAAATGAAACAACCAACAGAGTAGGACAAGGTTTCTTTACCAGCTGTTCCTTTCTATATAGAGTTTATGTGGTGTAGTATGAAGCCCAGACAAATAAAGCCCTTCTGCTTTATTCGTATGTATCTCCAGAGCCCATAAAAGTACCAGGCAGCAGCATTTAAAACAGCATTATTATTTTCCTCTTAGAATTCCTGATTTAAAAATCCCCGTCTCCAAATTGACAAGTTTCCCCTGGGTTTCTTCTGGCTTAGTAATGATGTTCGTCCATCACACCTGCGCATCCACGGGTACACATATACAAAAACAGGCATACACACAATGAACTTTTTTGTACTATCCCAACAAACAGCAAAAAAAGCAAATGACATATTAGTTCATAGTTTCAAGAAGTTCTAATATTTTTTTAAAAATGTAATGATGATAGAATTTGTCATTGATCTTTTCTGTCCATTCTGTTTTTCTTTTTTTAATTAATTAATTATTTTTCCCATAATTTTATTGAGAAACAAATAGCAATGAGACAGTTTCAAATCCAAGTAGTAAGACACTTTCACCCATGTTTTTTTTTTTTTTTTTTTTTTTTTTTTTTTTTTTTTTTTTTTTTTTTTTTTTTTTGTGCGGAACTGGGGAGGTAGTAAGACACTTTCAATAATTAATACATTGCATATTGCTGTCTTAGTGGTTATTCATTTTACAAGATGCATATACGATGTCCTGTTCACAAACACTAATGGAACAAATCTTTCTATTCATTGAATTAAGAGAATGTAGCTGTGTATCTATCCTAACTTTTTGAATATACAGATACAAAACAGTCATTCATTTGTATCCCCTGTATTTGTTTAGTTTAGTCATTTAAACATTATAGGTGTATGAATTCAGCAAAATGTTCCAAAATAGTACAGCAGTCCATAATACTAGTGTGTTTTCTGCAAGACTGGCAATGACAGAATGTTGACTTGAGCCTTCTACAGCTCAGCATATTAATATGGCTTTCCTTTTATACTTTGTTTTTATATTTTTCTGCTGGATGGTTAATACCAAGATGAAGCAAGACCTATATAACAAGAAATGTAGGCTTTGTATCTGATAAGTTTAATCAAATCCCCTCAGAATTTATTCTGAAGCCTTGTACCACACTTTGTAGATCTTTTGACAGTGTAACCCATGTAGATGAGTCATGGCCATTGCTTGACCAATTTGCTGTCTGTGAAAACCTGAGAAAAAGTTTTCTCTCCATGTTGCTCTCCCTAGGCACACTCTACATCATCCTTCACCTTATGATGTGGCTCCATAGTCTCCATGATCAGAAAGTTTGGGACACAACTGAGTTACATGTTGTCATAGTACAGGATCTCCTATGTTCTGAGTCTCCTCTGACCTTGAAAGGCTAGGGTCAAAATGTTGGCTGTTCTTGCAGTCCTCTTTTTTCTCTAAGTTTTGGTCTGCAAACTTAGTTGGTTAACCCTCCAAAATAGAAGTTTATTGTTATTACCATACAAACTAGGCTGTTGAGCTTAACCTCACTATCTGTCTGAGTATCAAACATCTTAGGCATAACATGGAACAGATATGTTTCACTAAGTATTGATATGCTAAAATTTAAGTTCCTACAGCATATGAACAAAAAATTAAAATACACTTTAAAAAATAGGAATAAACACTTACATATTTTTACACATAAGTTTAGAAATCTAACCATATACAGTATCATAGCAGGACATTCCTGCAACACACTTTTTCCTATCTCCTGCCTTCATTCACCATCCCCTTTCATTTTAAACTAACATCTACCTGAGACAGCATAGCAGTAACTAGGGAGTCATGACAAGCAGCACATATTCAGAAGACCAGAATGACAGGCACTCCAAGCATGATCCTACTATTATACATTGCCATTTTCAGTGTAGTTAGTTCACATGTATCAGCATATATAGTTAGTCAGGGTGAGAATTCTACCAATTAAATGCTAGCTCCAAAAACTTTCTGAAGATTATCACATCATTGCCTTACCAATCTTGTGTGTATAAATTTATGGCTTTGCCCTTGTCATATTTCCTAGCTTTTCTCCTATCCCTCTCTTCATTGTCTAATTCTCAAGTTCTCACATTTGTTTTCATTGTGTTATATCTTCCTATTTGTATTTTCTTTTTTGAGTTCTTATACTAGGAGACTATGCCATATTTAAACACAGGGGTCTGGTTTATTTCACTTATGAGTATATCTTCAAGTGGTATCTACTAAAATATGAATAACTCAAATTCATCATTCTTTAAAGCTGAGTGGCACTCCATTGTATAAAAATACCATATCTTTTTCATCCATTCATCAGGTGACAGGCAACTTATTTGTTTCCATGATTTGGATATTACAAATTGTGTTGCTGTGAACATAGGTACACATATATCACTATGATATGAGGTTTTCAGATCACCAGGAAAATTTCCAGTAGGGGAATAGCTGGTTTCAATGGGATTGCCAGTCCTAGTTTTCTGAGGAGTTTTCCATAATGGTTGCACCAGTCTACATTCCCACCAGCAGTGGAGAAGGATCCCTTTTCACCCACAGCCTCTCCAACATTTGTTGTAGGGTGGTCTCTTTGTGATAGCCATTCTTTCAGGTGTGAGATGATATCTCAGTGTTGTTTTAATTTGCATTTGACTGATGGCTAGTGATGTGGTGCATTTTTTCATATATTTATTCGCTTCTTTAATTTCATCCTAAGTGTGTGTTCATCTCAGATGCCCATTTCTGGATTGGGTCTTTAAATTTTGAGGCCCTAATGTATTTTAGTTCTTTATAAATTCTAGAGAGCAGACCTTTATCTAAGTGCTTATTTGTCAAGATTTTTTCCCAATTTGTCTGTTGTCTTTTCATTTGTTGGTAATTTCTTTTGACGGTCAAAAACTTCTCAATAAGAGGAAGTCCCAGTTGATAATTCTTTAAAGTGTTCCCCATACAACTTGATTTTTGATCATTAACTCTGCCTACCTCTATGTCTTCAAGAGTTCCTCTTGCCCTGCAACTCCCTGAAGCCCCTACAAAGATCGCTGAGCAAGCGGGAACTTTTGTGATGCTTCTAGCCTATGATCCACCAGAGCCTGGCCCAGTGAGTGTGTGGGAGTACTTTCGGCTTCCCTGTCCGTTGCGCTATCCGGAGCCCCCAGCTCCAAGACCTGAAAGCATGATCCACCCTAGCCAGGCATGCCCTGCAACTCCTTGGAGCCTCTGCCCCCAAACCCACCTAGCAAGTGAGAATTTTTGTGATTCTTCTGGTCACTGATCCATCCAAGAAGCCCACTGAGTGTGTGGGAGAGTTTCAGCACCCCATGGTGTTCCTTGGGCCATGGGCACAACAGAGGGTAACCACAGGCTCACAGTTGTGCCAGAAGGGGTGCAGCAAAAAGAAGTTGAACAAAATAGCCAGATCCAGGCCAGGCATAACTGGAAAATCTCAAACTTAATAGATTGGCACCTGATTCTCATTATGTGCTAAGCTTGTAACTGTACTGAAGCTCTACACCAAAGGTCAGAGGTCAGTGCTACACAAAATGAAAAAGATAAGGAGCAAAATGCAATCTCAGGCCTCCAGCCCACCAATGATAACTGCAGAGAACACAAGCTCAGCTGAAATAAGTGAATTAACAGAGTCAGAAGAAAAGAAACAACAGCAGAAATGTAGAGAGAAACTCAGATCAGAATTAATGCCTGAAATTAAAAAAAAAAGAAATTTTTGAATACACAGCATCTGAAGTAATGAATCAAATCCAGAAATGTATGAGGGAAACCCAATGCACACCCAGAAAAAGTGCAGAGAACGCTATTCCAGCTCCAACATATGAATTAACAGCATTGCAAGCAAAGAAACAACAGCAGAAAGGTAAAGAGGAACTCAATGCAGAAATAATTTCTGAAATAAAAAAAGAAATCTTTGAAATCATAGCATCTGAAGTAGAAAATCAATTCTGTAAATATATGTAGGAAACTCTACTTGGAAGAAACTCTGCAGTAAAAGAATTAATAGCTACCTCTAAAGAAGGCATGGATAAAAAAATAGCGGAGATTAGAAATATGATGGATTCCTTGAATGAGCAATACAGGAAAGAAATAGATCACATGAAGCAGAGTTGAAGGGATATAGAAGAATTTAAAATCTCAGTAATGAGTCTACAAAACCATTTGAGTGAAAGTGAAGACAGAGTTTCAGACCTTGAAGACGCCGGTGCAGCTGGTGAAAAGGTGAGAAAGGATCTCTTAATAACAAGTAGGATGCAGGAAAAAGTAATCTGTCACCTGCAAGATGATGCCAAGATGAACAATGTGAGATTAATAGCATCAATGAGAAAGAAAGAGTCACTACAAATGATATAAAAAGCATATGGGCAAAAGTAATAGCAAAAAACATCCCAAATATGAGGAAACAATCTAACATTCAGGTAACCAAAGCATACAGAACACCAAATAAGTTCAACCCAACTAAAAGCACAAGGAGACATATAATAGTCAAGATCCCAGAAATCCAACACAAGAATAATATACTGAAAGCTGCTAGAGAAAAGAAGCAGATCACATTAAAAGGAAAATCCATTAGGATTATGGCTGACTTCTCTACACAAACCATGAAGGCAAGGAGAGCAAGAAGCAGCGTACTTCAAGTCCTCTATGCAAACAAATTCCAGCCCAGACTACTATACCCTGCAACACTCTCTTTCAAGTATGATGAAGAAGTGAAACACTTTCATGACAAAGAACCACTAAAGAATTTCATGATAGCAAAGCCATCTTAACATAAGTTACTGAAAAATGTTCTAGAAAGGGACCATAATGACCAGAATTCCAAGAATGAGAACAGAAAGAACAAACTAAATAGAGCAAACAATTAAACACAGGAGAAAAAGGAGTAAACACCAGCAGGCAAATAACAAGTACATCATTAGTCAGTACACTTAAATTATAACCATGAATGTAAATGGACTCAATTCACCAATTAAGAGAAATACTGGCAAAGTGGATTAGGAAACAAAATCCAAAAATATGCTGTATACAAGAAATATACTTAACTCAAAAACACATTCATAGGCTTAAAGTCAAAGGACAGAAAAGACCACTACATGCCTCTAAACATCAGAAAAAAGCAGGCGTAGCAATTCTGTTCTCAGACAGTCTCAACTTCAAACCAAGAATGATCAAATGACACAAAGAAGGCCACTATATATTGGCTAGGGGAAAAATTCAAGAGGAAGAGGTAACTCTTATAAATATCTATGCAGCGAACACAGGAGCACCAAACCATGTAAGCCAAATCTTAATGGATATGAAAAATCTAATATCCAAGACCACAATCTTAACACTCCCTTATCTCAAAGAGATAGGTCAACCAGACAAAAAAATTATCATAGATGTAGCAGAACTGAACCAGAGCTTGGAACAAATGGACCTAGTGGACATATACAGAGTGTTCCACCAAATCAAAGCTGAATACACATTTTTTTCCAGCTGCACATTGTTCATTTTCTAAAATAGACCACATACTAGTCTATAGGTAATGCTTAAGTATGTAATATAAAACAAATTGTCCTATGCATATTATGCGACCACAGTGCAATGAAACTGAAAATAAATGACAAAACCCCAGAAAAACCTGCTAAATTCATGGAAATTAAATAACACCCTACTCAGCAATCAATGGCTCACAGACGAAGTTAAACATAAATTCAACAATATCTACAATTCAATGAACATTAAACCACAACTTATTGGAAGTCATGGGATGCGATGAAAGCAGTTCTCAGAGGGAAAATCATAGTTATGAACTCACACATTAGGAAAACAGAACGGGTACAAATAAAGACCCTAATGTTGCACCTCCAACATCTAGAAAAGGAAAAGCAAATCAAACCAGAGTGCAAAGACTTGAAGAAATCATAAAGATCAGAGTAGAAATTAATTCAATTGAAATGAAGAAAAAAGTTTGAAAAATCAATGAATCAAAAAGCTGGTTCTTTGAAAGACTAAATAAAATCGATAAGCCACTAGCTAACCTCATCAAAAAGAGGAAAGATAAATTTAAATACAAGCAATAAGGAATAAAAAGGGTGAAATCACCACAGACCCAGAAGATTGTCAATATAGCTATTTTGAGAATTTTTATGCTCACAGAATAGAAGACATAGAAGAAATGGACAGATTCTTCGAAAGGTACAAAACACCAAAACTGAACCAAGAAGATATAGCAACTCTCAATAAGCCAATAACAGCCAACAGAATACAAAACATAATAAAAAGCCTGCTGACAAAGAAAAGTCCAGGTCCTGATGGATTCACATCTGAATTCTACAAGAAATTCATAGAGGATATAATCCCTTCATTCTTCAAACTCTTCAATGAAATTGAAAAGGAAGAAGTCCTCCCAAAATCATTTCTAGAGGCAAGTATTATACTGATTCCAAAACTGGGGAAAGACACAACTAAAAAAGGGAACTTCAGGCCAGTCTCCCTCATGAACATAGGTGCAAAAATCCATAATAAAATTCTAGTAAATAGAATATAGCAAATCATCAAGAAGATTATACACCATGAGCATGCAAGATTCATCCCAGGGATGCAAGGATGGCTTAATATTCAAAAATCTATAAATGTAATACACTATATTAATAGACTGAAATCCAAAAGCCACATGATCATCTCAATTGATGCACAAAAAGCTTTTGACAAAGTCCAACACTAATTCATGTTCAAAGTCCTAAAGAAAATTGGAATAGAAGGCCTCTATCTCAATTTGATAAAAGCCATCTATGACAACCCAATGGCTAATATGATTCTAAATAGGGAAAAACTGAAATCTCTTACTATTAGATCTGGTACAAGAGAAGGATGACCTCTATCACCTCTCCTATTCAGTATAGTTTTTGGAATCATTGGCTACAGCCATTAGAAAAGAGGGAGAAATAAAAGGAATAAGAATACATTAAGAAGAAGTTAAACTATCACTATTTGCAGATAACATGGTACTTTACATGAAAGACCCAAATAGTCCACCAAGAAGCTACTAGAATTGAAACAAACTCAGTACATTGCAAGATACAAAGTCAATATTCAAAAGTCAATAGCATTCCTCTACATAGATAGCAAACACACAGAGAGGGAAACTACAGAAACAATGTGTTTTACAATAGAACCACGGAAAATGAAATGCCTTGGAATTCACTTAACCAAAGAAGTCAAAGATCTTTTTTCACAGAAAAGTACAGTGCTCTAAGAAAAGAGATTGTAGAGAATTTCAGAAAATGGAAAGATATTCCCTGCTCCTAGATAGGAAGAACCAACTTCGTGAAGATGGTCATACTCCCAAAATTGTTGTACAGATTTAACACATTATCCATCAAACTGCCACCAACATACCTCCCAGGCCTAGAGAAATCATTCCTAAAGTTTATTTGGAACCAGAAAAGACCAAGAATAGCAAAGGCAATCCTGAGGAACAAAGACAAGGTAGGAGGCATTACAAGTCCTGATTTGGAATTATACTACAAAGCTACTGTAATAAAATCAACCTGGTGTTGGCAACCATATAGACCAGAGGATCAATGGAATAGATTAGAAGATGCAGAGGCCTCTATGAACTCACTCAGCCACCTGATTTTCGACAAAGGGGCCAGCCATTCTCATTGGAAGAAAGATAGCCTCTTTAATAAATGGTGATGGATAAAACTGGCTTTCTACGTCCCGAAAACTAAAACTTGACCCAGCTCTATCATCATGCACTAAGCCAAAGTAAAAAATGGATTAAAAATCTAAACATTGAAACAGAAACACTCCATCTCCTGGAAGAGAAAGCAGGAAGAACTCTGGAAGACATAGGGGTAGGCAAAGAGTTCATGAACAAATATGTATTCTCACGGGAAACACTTGAAAGAATTAACAACTGGGCCGGGCGTGGTGGCACATGCCTATAATCCCAGCACTTGGGAGGCTGAGGCAGGAGGATTGTTGTGAGTTCGAGACCAGCCTGAGCTACAAAGTGAGCTTAAGGCCAGCCTGAACTGCATGGTGAGACCCTGTCTCAAAAAGACAAAAAAAAAAAAAAAAAAAAAAAAAGAATTAACAACTGGGATCAACTCTTACTGAGATGTTTTTGCACGTCAAAAGAAGTGACCAGCAAAATGAAAAGACCACCCTCAAATTGGGAAAAAAATCTTAACTAATAAGCACTCAGACAAAGGTCTGATCTTTTGAATTTATAAAGAACTAAGGTATATTAGGGCCCTCAAATTAAAAGACCCAATCCAGAAATGGACATCCGAGATGAATACACACTTCTCAGAGGATGAAATTAAAGAAGTGAATAAATATATGCAAATATGATGTACATCACTAGCCATCCATGAAATGCAAGTTAAAACAACACTGAGATACCATCTCATTCCAGAAAGAATGGCTATCATAAAGAAATTACGACAACAACAAATGTTTGAGAGGATGTGGGGAAAAGGGAACACTTGTCCACTGCTGGTGGGAATGTAGACTGGTGAACCATTGTGGAGTCAGTGTAGAGACTCCTCACAATAGTAGGAATTTAAATCCATTTCCAGCTGGATATCCCCATACTGGGAATTTTCTCAGAAGAACTGAAATCATCACATCATAGTGATATATATGTAATTTTATTTATAGTAGCACAATTTGTGGTAGCTAAATCTTGGAAACAACCAAGGTGCCGGTCACCTGAGGAATGGTTGAAAATGATGTGGTATTTTTATACAATGGAGCATTATTCAGCTTCGAAGAATGATAAACTTGAAGCATTTATATTGAATTTGATGCCACTTGAACAATACTCATCAGTGAAATAAACCAGTCACAGATGTACAAATGTCATATTGTCTCCCTAGTATAAGAAATCAAAAGAAGAAATACAAATAGAAAAAAGGTATAAGAACAACTAAAAAGAACTTAGTCAGATAGTTAGGGTAAATTGAACTGCATAGATTACCAGGTAATAATCAGCTTCTCTTCTGGATGGTTAATAACCCAAGTTTGCAGATGAAAAATTGGAGAAATGGAAGGCCTGCAAGGTCAGCCAATATTTTAGCCCTAGCTTTTCAAGGTCAGTGAAGACTCAGGATATAGGAGAACTTGTAATTTAACATCATGAAACTGAGTTGTGCCCCAAATTTTCTGATCAGGGAAATTATGGAGCCACAGAGGAATGTGATCAATGATCTATAGTGTGATAGTGTGTGTATGGAGAGTCACATAGAGAGAACTTTCTCTCAGACTTTCACAGAGAGCAAACTGGTCAAGCAATGGCCGTGACTAATCCACATGACTGACACTGACAAAGGATCTACAAAGTGAGGGGGTTACCGGATAAATCCTGAGGAGATTTGACTGACCTCATCAGATATAAAAGTTACATTTCTTGTTATATAGGTGTTGCTTTATCTTGGTCTTAATCATCCAGCAGAAAAGTATAAAAATGAGTCATAAAATAAGGCCATAATAATAAGCTGAGCAGTAAATGGCTCTAGTCAACAGCTTCTTCAGATAACCCATTACTATTATGGACTGATGGACTGTGCTGGATTGTTTAGCTGAGTTCAACCACCTATAATAATTGAATGACAATACAGTGCCCATTTTTGATAGGACTAAACAAAAAGAGGGGCATACAGAGGAAGAACCATTGTGTGTTTGTGTGAACAGTACAGTTAGGATAAATATGCAGTATTTTTGCATAATTCTATGAGAAGAAAGATAGTGTTTGGACAGGATGTCCTGTCTGGTTCTTGTACTATGGATAACCACTAGGAAGATAACAATGTAAAAAGTATTAATTATTGAAACTGTACTATAATTCAGCTTTAAAAAAAGATAAGGATACAACTACATTCTCTGAATTCATTGATTCGAGGCATCTGCTCTAATAGTGTTTTTAGATAGAACATCATGTATGCACCTTGTACAACAAAAAACATTACGAAAACAATATGCAATATATTAATTATTGAATATATCCTACTAATTTGATTTGAAATTGTCTCATTGCTATTTGTTCTTCAATAAAATAAAAATATTACTAGAGTAGAAGACACCTTGTCATCAATCCTTAGCATAGTCCAGTCATGTGGAACCCAATGCATTGCTCCTTCCCCTTTCTGAAGCAGCTCTGAAAGCCCTTTTTATGAGGGAGTTTTACAAAGTGTAACCAAGAACATAGTGATAAATGCCACCCAGCAAAAGGCAGGCTTGTGGGTATGTCCTGAGCACCTGTGTGTGTGTGTATGTGTGTGTGTGTGTGTGTATGTGTGTGTGTCCACGTTGGTTTCACAGTGTGTCCTCATCTGCCTTATTAATCACATCTGGCACCGTGAAACCTTCCTGGCTGTCCACCAAAGTCCAAATGATCATGGAAATAAATAATCTGAATCCATTCAGGATATCAAGGCAGCAGCAGAAGCACAGCTTCAGATGCAGGACGGGTCTTCCACAGTTTAAGAATGTTTCCAAAGGCACTCATGACAGAGTGTCTTTTACTGTAGCAAAATTGCATGTTTTTCAATATTCTCTGTAGTTTTTGATCATACCACTTTGTCTTTAGACTGATTTTGAACTTTCGTAGTGCAAGAAACCATGGAGAACCTTTATTAAAGCTGATTGGTTTAAAACACACAAATAAACAGAAGAAAACAAAAATAATAGTTCCTCCTACTTTCTCCTTCAGGAAATTTAGTGTTTCTGTTTTAATATTTAGATCTTTAGTCCATTTTTACTTCAGCTTAGTGCATGGTTATAGATCTGGTTCAAGTTTTAGTTTTCGGCTTGTAGAGAGGCAGTTTTTCCAGCATCGTTTGTTAAAGAGGATTTCTATCAGTGAGCATGTTTGGCCCATTGTCAAAGGTGGATGAATGTGTTCATAGAAGCTTCTGCGTCTTCTAGTCTATTCCACTGATCTTCAGATCAATTTTGTTGCCAGTACCATGCTGATTTTATCACAGTAGCTTTGTAGTATAATTTCCAGTCATGAATTGTAATGCCTCCTGCCTTGTCTTTGTTCCCCAGGATTGCCTTTGCTATTCTAGGTTTATTTTCATTCCAATTCAATTGTAGGAATGATTTCACTAGTTCTGTGAGGTATGTTGGTGGTAGTTTGATAGGGATTACATTAAGCTGGTACAGCAACTTTGGGAGTATGGCCATCTTGACAATGTTGATTCTTCCTAGCCAGGAGCACAGAATATCTTTCCATTTTCTGAAATCCTCTACAATCTCTTTTCAGAGTATTGCAATTTTCCTTGAAAAAGTCTTTGACTTCTTTAGTTAGGTGAATTCCAAGGTATTTCATTTTCCTAAGTGGTATCGAAAAAGGTATTGCTTCTCTAATTTCCCCCTCAGAGTGTTTGTTATCTGTGTAGAGGAATGCTAATGATTTTTGGGTATTGACTTTGCATCTATGTTCATGAGGAAGATTGGCTTGTAGTTCTCTTCGTTTTTTGCATGTTTCCCTGATTTTGGTATCAGTATAATATTTGTCACCAGTAATGGTTTTGGAAGGTTTGCTTCCTTTTTAATTTCATTGAAGAGTTTGAGGAATATAGGGATTATATCTTTCATAAATTTCTTGTACAATTCAGCTGTGAATCCTTCAGGACCTGGACTTCTCTTTGTAGGTAGGTTATTTACTACATTTCATATTTTGTTGGCTTCTGTTTGGTTGTTGAGAGTTGTTCTGTCTTCTTGATTCAGTTTTGGTAATTTGTATTTGTCTAGGAATCTGTCCATTTAGTCTTTGTTTTCTATTGTGTGAGAGTAAAGATTCTCCATGTAGCTACTGATAATTTCCTGAGTTTCCACTGGGACTGTGATGATTACATCCTTTTCATTTCTTGTTGGCTGTATTTGAATTTTTACTTTCTTCCTTTTGGTGAGGTTATCTAGGGTATCAATTTTTTAAAATCTTTCAAAGAACCAACTTTTTGATTTGTTAACCCTTTTAACTATTTTCTTCACACAATTGAATTAATTTATGCTCTAATCTTTATTACTTCTTCTTGTCTTTGGGCTCTGGCTTAGGTTTGCTCTTCCTTTTCTAGCTGTTCCAGGTGCACCAGTAGGGTGTTTATTTGTTTCCTTCATTTTCCTAATGTGTGAGTTCGCAGCTATTAAATTTCCCTCTAAGAACAGCTTTCATAACATCCCATAAATTTTGATAAGTTGTGGTTGAATTTTCATTGAACTGTGGATATTGTTGAATTTCTTGTTTAATTTCATCTGTGGCCCATTGATTGCTGAGCAGGGTGTTGTTTAGCTTCCATGTATTTATGGTGTTTTTAGTATATCTTGACTCAATTATTTCCAGTTTAATTGCCCTGTGGTCAGATAATGTCCATGGGATAATTTGTGTTTTCTTGCATATACTTAAGCATGACTTTTGGACTAGTATATGGTCTATTTTAGAAAATAACTCTTGCATAGCTGAAAACAATGTGTACTGAGCTGTGTTTGTGTGGAACTCTGCATATGTCCACTAAGTGAATTTGTTCCAAGCTCTCGTTCAGTTCTGCTACATCTTTGCTAACTTTTTGTCTGGTTGTCTATCTTTTTGGGATAATGGAGTGTTGAGGTCTCCTGTTAAGATTGTGGTAGTGGATATTAGAGTTTTCATGTCCATTAAGAATTGTCTTATATATTTGGGTGCTTCCGGTTTTGTTGTATAGATATTTATGAGTCTTACCTCTTTCTCTTGAAGTTTTCTCCTAACTAGCATATAGTGGCTTTATTTAATTTCACTTAATCATTCTTGGTTTGAAGTTGAAACTGTATTGCTACTCTTGCTTTTTTCTGATGTGCTGGGGCATGTAGTGTAGTTTTTCCACCCTTTGACTTTCAGCTTGTTAATTTCTTTATGAGTTAAGTGTGTTTCTCGTATACATATTGTTCAATTTTGTTTCCTAATTCACTGTGCCAGTCTACTGCCCTTAATTGTAGATTTGAGTCCATTTACATTGATGATTATAATTGAGATGTATTGATTTATACTCAGCATGTTATTTACTTGCTGTTGTTTACTCTTTTGTTTAATTATTTGCCCTATTTAGTGGGTTCCTTCTGGTCTTGTTCGTGGAGATCTGATCATTTTGGTCCTTCTTTGAACATTGTTTAATAGTCTGTGTAGGTTTTGCTTTGTCGTCATGAAATTCTTTACTTGTTGTTTGTCATGGAAGTATTTCACTTCTTCATCAAACTTGAAAGAGAGTTTTGCAGGGTATAGTATTCTGGGACGGAATTTATTTTCACAGAGGATTTGAAGTACTCTGCTCCCTGCTTTTCTTGCCTCCATAGTTTGTGAAGAGAAGTCCTATAATTCTGATGGGTTTTCCTTTGAATGTGATCTGCTATTTTTCTCTAGCAGCTTTTTGTATGATATTCCAGTGCTGGATTTCTGAGATCTATTATATGTCTCATGTGTGTTTAGTTGGGTCGAAGTTATTTGACATTCAGTATGCTTTGTTCCTCTCAATGTCAGATTGTTTCCTCATATTTGGGAAGTTTTCTGCTATTACTTCTGCCCATATTCTTTTTCTATCATTTGTATTGATTCCTTTCTCATTGACGCCTATTACTCTCAGAGATTTCAGCTGTGTGATTCCCAATTTCTTCTGTGCTAGTGTTCTCTGCACATGTTATAGTTGGGTTTTGGGTCTGATGTTGCTCCTTGTCATTTTGTGTAGCACCGTCCTCTGATCTTTGTTGTAGAGCTTTGGTGCAGTTGTACACTTAGCACCTACTGATATTTGGCTGTAGATCTACAAAGTTTGAATTTATGCAGTTGTGCCTAGCTTGGGTCTGGTTACTGTGCTCAGCTCCTTCCTTATGAAGCCCTTGGGAATGAACCTATTTTGCTCCTCTGTCAAGATGTTCTGCTCCTGGATTAGCTGGGTGGTTCTGTCCTTTGCTCTCTGTGCAGGAACTGAAGCTGCAGAGCTTCACCTCAGACCTGTATGCCAGGCCTGGGCTGGGTCTGAAGGTGACAAAGGGGCACGGGGGAGAGTGGAAGCTCTCCCACACACTTGCTGTGCCTTGACTTGTACTGACTGGGTTTGGGGCATCCTGAGAGCAAAGCAGAAGATCTCCCTCACCTGGCAGGCTTGGTGGGTAGCACTGTAGTGGTGGAGGGGCTCCAAGGACACTGTATAGTGTCTCACTCACACGGTGTGCCTGGGTTTGTACCAGAGAGTTTCTGCGGGTGCAGTGTAGCTAGAAGCTCTCTCACACACTCGCTGGGCCTGGGCTTGGGCTGGATCTGGGGTTCCCAAGAGCGCAGCAAAAGTTCTCACTCCCTTGGTGGGCTTGGTGGTGGGGGCTCAGTCGTGGTGGAGGGGTCCTGAGGGTGCTGCAGAGTATCTCACTGACGTGCCTGGAATTTTCTTGATGGTAAAGTATTGTCTTTTCTTTATCCTCAGGTGTACTTATTTAAATATTTTTATATATGTAATTTAAGGTTGATAGCTATTATATTAGATTGAATATTTGTATTGTTCCAAAGTTCATGTGCTGAAGGATGATGTCAAGAAGGGGAACCTTTGTTATGTAACTGGTTTGGTGGAGACTAGGAGTATGGAGCTCTCATGACATGAGAGTAGTGTACTTACAATAGACATTAGGGAAACCCGAATCTCCTCTCTCTGCTGTGTGTGAGAATTCAGGAGAGTGCAGCCAACTAACTGAAAGCAAGAGGGCCCTTGGCAGACTTCAGTTGTGGCAGCACCCTCTTAGACTTCTCATGTGTATATTTTCATTATTATGAGTTACATATAGATTTATTTTTATTTATCTTTCTTAGATAAAGCATGCTTCCTCAATCTGTGAATTCATGTTTTATTATGTTTAGAAAACTTTCAGTCATTACCTCTTGAATACTGTCCTCTCCAACTGTCCTGTATCACCTCTTGTGTTTCTGCCCTGTTGTATTTTTTTCTTATTTTCCATATCTCTTATCTAATATTTTGTACTTTGTAGGTCCACTATTCTAATTTTTGGATAAAATATTCAGATCGCTCTTATTTCCTGTGCAGCAGTACTTAACTTATATTTTTATCCTATTCATTAAGCTTTTCTCTTAAATTAAAAAGATGTATATTTTCTGAAAAATGCGATTGTTAGGACCTTCCAAATAGCTCAGCAGATTAAAGTGCCTCCAAGCAGGCACAGGATCTGGGGTTTGATCCCTGGGCCTGCCGTGCTGACCCCACCTTTGGGGAGTGCTGAGATGGCAAGTGAGACTGGGCATGGTCGCATGCACCTGTAATTCCAGCTCCTGGGAAGCTGCAAACAGGAGGATCACCAGGAGTCAGATCAAATAGTGAGACCCTGAACACCCTGTAGACCCTGCCCTAAAATAAAAAAAGTAAAAATAAAATGCTATTGTTTTTCACATCTGCTTGTTCACTTAGATACTTTCTTGATATGTATATTACTGTTCATATTATGTGATTTTTTTTTTTTGGGGGGGGGGGACTGAACTCAGGCCCTTGCACTTGCAAGGCAAGCACTTATTCTACTGAGCTCTCTCCCTGGCCCCTGCATTTTACTTATTTAAACATTAAATATTCATGTGTTCTGCTCTATTATCCATCATATGTGCATACCTTAGTCCTTTAAATTGTGACTGGAACAGGATAGCTGACACCCACAGCTTAAAGGAGAGGTTTATTTTAGCTCATGATTCAGAGATTTCAGTCCTCACATAGACAATAGCATGTAGCTGGAGGAATGTTGTTAGTGCCATGTCTGCCAGGAAGCAGGGAAAGAAGAGGAGCTGGAGGAAGATCCACAGCATATGCCCCCAGTGACCACCTCTTCTGACCAGGGGCCACCTCTCAACACCCAACTAGCTGTAGCATGACTCATAATATGCCACATTCCACAGACCTCGCCTCTGAGCATATGAGGTTTTGGAAGTATAAATTATGACACTGTAGTTTTTAGGTGGCCAGTTCTGTTGGTTACTTCTGATTTTTGATGGTTTATATCTTAAAGCCTTGCCATTTGTTTTTATCACAAAGTCAGTACTTAATTTTAAACAATGGCAGTTATGTAGAACTAAACTGGAGAAGAGTAATTTTCCTAAACTACAACTTTGTCCTTGGCCTTATTTGTTGGGCTTGGGTAACAGGGTCTTGGCCTGAGGTTTTACACCTTATCATTGAACCACATCTCAGCTTGTAAATAACAGTGGTAATGTAATATCTGCTCAAGAGGTGAATCTGTCCTAACCTGACAGCTGGTTATTGTGGAAGAAAAATGCAGCTTTGGAGACTTCAGGAAAAGCAAAGCACAAGTGTATGTGCTATTCAGAATGAATTTTTTTTGTTGCAAAATTTCCTTTGGATCATCTATCCTACCAAAATATCATAAGCAAAATTTACAAGTTTTTTTACTAATTTTATTGAGAAACAAATAGAATGAGACAGCTTCAAAACTGATTAATAGGACAGTTTCAACAATTAATACATTGCATATTGTTGTCTTTGTTGTGGTTATTCATAGCAAAAGATGTAAACATGATATCCTGCCCAAACACTATTAGCACAAATCCCTCTTCTCATTAAGTTAAGTGAAAGTAGCTGTACATCTAATCTATTTTGCATATACAGATACAAAATGATCCTTCATTTGTATCTCCTTTTTTAGTTTAGTTTTGTCAGAGATGGATATTCCACTGCCATTCGAATACTGAAGGTGCATCAATTTCAGGAAAATAATCCAATATAGTCCAGTAGTCAATAATAGTAATGGGTTATCCATAGGACTGACAACGTCAGAAGTTGTTGACCTGAGCCCCTTATAGCTCAGCATATAAATGTGGCTTCATTTTTTAAAATAATTTTATTGAGAAACAAATAATGAGATAGTTTCAAAACTGATTAGTAGGACAGTTTCAATAATAAATACATTGTATATTGTTGTCTTAGTGGTTATTAAGATTCAGACATGATATTCTGTCCACAAACACTATTAGAACAAATCATTCATTCATTGAATTAAGACAATATAGTTGTATATCTATCCTAATTATGTTGAATATACAGATACAAAATGGTCATTAATTAGTATCTTTTTTTGCTTAGAGAAAGGTATTCCATTATCATTTAAATATTGTAGGTGCATGAATTCAGCAAAATGTTCCAATATAGTTCAGTAGTCCATAATAGTAATGGGTTATCCGTAGGATTGGCAATGTCAGAAGTTTTTGACCTGAGCCTTTTACAGCTCAGCCTATTAATATGGCTTTATTCCTTGTACCTTGTTTTTATAGTTTTCTGCTGGATGGTTAACACCAAGATAAAGCAAGTGATATATAACAAGAAATGGAACTTTTGTATCTGGTAAGGTCAGTCAAATCCCCTCAGGATTTATCCTGAAACTCTGTACCATATTTTGTAGATCCTTTGTCAGTGTCGGCCATGTGGATGAGACACTGCCATTTGCTCTCTGTGAAAGCCTGAGAGAATGTTTTCTTTCCATGTGACTCCCCTTAGGCATACTCTACATCATAGATCACACTTCTCTATAGCCCTATAGTCTCCTTGATCAGAAAATTTGGGACCCAACTAAGTTACATGATGTTATAGTATAGGTTTTCCTATGTCCCGAGTCTTCACTGACCTTGAAAAGGTAGGGCCAAAATGTTGGCTGTCTTTGCAGCCCTTCTTTTTCTCTAATTTTTGGTCTGCGAACATAGATTGTTAACCCTCCAGTAGAAAAGCTTATTACCTACAACATATGCAGTTGGCTCTAACCTAACTATCTGTCTGAATAGTAAACATCTTAGGCATTGAACAGGTATTTTCCATCCAGTATTGATATGTTAAACTTTAAAATATATAAAGAAAAAATTAAATTTTTTAAAATATAAAAATATAAAAAATACGTTAATATTTCTTTGACGTATATAAAGAAAAAAAATTTTTAAAAATTATTCTACAGAATATAAAGGAACAATTTAAAAAATTAAAAAATACAAATAAACAATTGCATATTTTTACACAGAGATTTAGAAATCTAACCATATACAACATTGCAGCAGGACAGTCCTGTGACTTTTTTTTTTGTCTCTTTTTTCATTTATTATCCTTTTATTTAAAGAAAACTTTACTTGAGAGACAGTATGGCAATAATTGTTATATCATGACAAGCAGTACGTATTTAGAAGACCAGAATGACAGGCATTCAAAGCATGACCCTACTATTACACATTGCTATCTTCAGTGTCATTGCTTAGTTCATAGGTATCAGCATATATACCTAGTCAGGGTGAGAATCTTACCAATTAACTTCTAGTTTCAAAAACCTGCTGATGTTTCTCAGGACCATTGCCTTATCCATCTTGTGCCTATAAATGTATGGCTTTGCACCTGTTACGTTTCCTAACTTTTCTTCTTTCTCTTCCTTCATTGTCTAGTCTTCAAGTTCTCACTTTCCTATTAATTGTATTATATCTTTGTATTTGTAGTTTTTCTTTTGAGTTTTTATAGTAGATTATACCATATTTACACGTGTGGGTCTGGCTTATTTTACTTATGAGGACATGTTCAAGTGGCATTCACGTAAGTATAAATGCTTCAAATTTATCATTCTTTGTAGCTGAGCAATACTCCATTGTATGAAAATACCACATCTTTTTCATCCATTCCTCAGGTGATGGGCATCTTGTTTGTTTCCAAGATTTGGCTATCACAAATTGTGCTGCTGTGAACATAGGTACACATATATCACTAAGATATGACATTTTCACATCCTCCAGGAAAATTCCCAGTAGAGGAAAACTGGTTTGAATGGGATTTTCATCCTAGTTTTTTGAGGAGTCTCCACACTGATTTCCATAATGCTTGCACCAGCCTACATTCCCATCAGCAGTGGAGAAGGGTTCCTTTTTCTCCAGAGATTCCTCCAACATTTGTTGATGGTTCATTTATTTATGACAGCCATTCTTTCAAGTGTGAGATGAAATCTCAGTGTTGTTTTAATTTGCATTTCACAGATGGCTAGTGATGTGGAGCATTTTTCAAATATTTATTCACTTCTTTAATTTCATTCTCTGAGAAATATGTGTTCATCTTAGATGCCCATTTCTGGATTGGGTCTTTAAATTTGGGGGCCCTAATGTATTTTAGTTCTTTACATATGGTAGAGAGCAGACCTTTAGTTAAGATTTTTTTTCTCAATTTGTGGGTTGTCTTTTCACTTTGTTTGTAATTTCTTTTGATGTGCAAAAATGTTTCAATAAGAGGAGACTCCAGTTGTTAATTCTTTTAAGTGTTCCCCATGCGATTTGAATTTTTTTCATGAACTTTTTGCCTACCCTATGTATTAAAGTGTTCCTCCTACTTTCTCTTCCAGGAAATTTAGTGTTTCTGTTTTAATATTTAGATCTTTAATACATTTTGACTTTAGCTTGGTGCATGGTGAAAGATCTGGGTCAAGTTTTAGTTTTCAGCATGTAGAGAGGCAGTTTTCCAGCACCATTTGTTAAAGAGGCTATCTTTCTTCCAGTGAGCATGTTAGGACATTTGTCAAAGATAAGGTGGATGAATGTGTTCATAGAAGCTTCTGTATCTTCTAGTGTGTTCCACTGATCCTCAGGTCACTTTTGTTGCTAGTACCATGCTGATTTTTATCACAGTAGCTTTGTAGTATAATTACAAGTCAGGAATTGTAATGACTCCTGCTTGTCTTTGTTTCTCAGGATTGCCTTTGCTATTCTAGGTATTTTCCGGTTACAGGTAAGTTTTAGAAATGATTTCACCAGGTCTCAGAGGAGTTTTGTTGTTAGTTAGATAGGGATTGCATTAAATCTGCACAGCAATTTTGGGAGTATGGCCATCTCCACAATGTAGGTTCTTTCTATCCAGGAACAGGGAATATCTTTCCATTTTCTGAAATCCTCTGTGATCTCTTTTTTCAAAGTACTTTAATTTTGAAAAGATCTTTGACTTCCTTAGTTAGATTAACTCGAAGGTATTTCATTTTCCACGATGCTATTGTAAAAGGTATTGCTCTTGACTTTTTATCCTGCTATGCTACTGAATTTGTGCATCAGTTCTAGTAGCTTGTTGGTGGAGTTTTTTGGGTCTTCCAAGTAAATTATATGTCATCTACAAATAATTATAATTCAACTTCTTCTTTACCTTTTCTTCTTTTATTTCTCTGTCTTGTTTAATGGCTCTAGCTAATGATTCCAGAACAATATTGAATAGCAGTGGAGATAGAGGACATCTTTGTTTTGCACCATATCTGGGAGCAAAAGATTTCTGTTTTTCCCCATTTAGAATTATTTTGGCCATTTGGTTGTCATAGATGGCTTTTATCAGTTTGAAGTGGAGGCCATCTATTCCAATTTTCTGCAGGACCTTGAACATGAATGAATGTTGAACTTTATGAAAAGCCTTTTTCTGCATCAATTGAGATTCTCATGTGGTTTTTAGATTTGGCTCTATTGATATAATGTATTACAGTTATAGATTTGTAACTGCTCTGAAAATAGCAACATATAATAATAGGGTTATGCTTGGAATGCCTGAATTCTTGTCTTCTAAATACATACTGCTTGTCATGTCATATGAGTTACTGCTATACTATCTCTCAAGCAAATGTTTGTTTGTTTTTTTAAAAAAAGGGTAATAAGTTAAAACAAGAGACAAGAAATATATGTCATAGGACTGTCCTGTGAGCTAAATAAACCTTTACTTCCTTCATTTTGGGTGTTGGATATTTGTCTTAGTGATGACAGAAGAGTAACTGGTACAATCACTTTCTCTCCCTTCTCTTGTTTTTGGACATCAGTGATATTTATGTTAAAACCGTTGAACATATTTCACATGTTTATTATACTTTCCTTATTTACTCCTTTGTACCTACCTGTACTTTCATTTGAATGTTTTCTGTTATTCTGAGCACAGTAAATAGTCTTTTGATGTATCCAGTCTAATAATGAACTCACACCGAAATTTTGATTTCCAGTATTTTCTTCAGATTCTTCAACTTTAAAGAATTACAAGCTCTTGTCAAAGATGACTTGACCAGCCCTTATGGAGTAAGTTTCATCAATTTCATAAAATCTGATTTGATTTCTATCATTATGACAATTAGAAAAAAATTCTAAATGAATATGCAATTTACCCTTTAAATTTGCTCTTTAAATTTCATAAATTACACTCACATTTCTGTACCATTTAAAGCTCACTATGTCATGTATAGTAGAAAAATTCTTTTATGATTTTTTTCATGTTCAAAGAAATAGAACTTATAAATTGCAGAGCAAACATTTCCATGTTTTCTGACTACAGACTCTATGCTTTCAGTTATCACATTGTTGCTTGACAAAGTTTAACCAAAACTATCTGAAGCCAGTTGCATATTTGTTCTCTGTGAGAGCCTGAGAGAAAGTTTTCTCTCAATGTGACTCTCCCCAGGCACACTATAGAGCTTTTTCCTCTGTGACTCCATAATCTCCTTGTTCAGAAAAGTTGGAGCTCACCTGAGTTTCATGATGTTGCAGTACAGGTTCTCCTGTTCTGAGTCTTCGCTGACCTTGAAAGGCTAGGGCCAAAATGTTGGCTGGCCTTGTGGCTCTTCTGTTTCTCCGATTCTGATCTGTAAACTTAGGTTGTTAACCATCCAGAAGAAAAGCTGATTAGTATCCTGCAGTGTATGCCATTCACTTTGCCTTATCTGACTCAATTGTTTTTAGTTGTTGTTGTACAATTCCGTATTTGTCTTGTTAAATGAATGCTGGGCAGTTCATTCTAGCCTTAGTTTTATTTAGATTTTGACATTTAATTGAACATCACAAAGCATTAATTATCTGAAAAAGATTTATTTTACATTTATGGAAATGTATTTTTTGTTTCAATTAATGACAAAATTTTATCAGTTATAAAATTTTAACAAAATATTACTTACGTTTTGTTTTCTTGACTTTTCATCATTTGCTATAAACCAATAAAATAAAAAAAAAACTATCTCCTTAAACCACTAGACAATCATTAGTTTTTATATAAAGTGAATATGATTCTCACACAAATATAAATTCATCAGAATAGCAGTAAACAGTTTTATATACATACATGATATAATGTAGCACTTTTTCGTGCAGTGCATTAAAATATATCTGTATAAGATATGTAAATTTTGGTAGTACTAAAATTTACTAATAATAGTTATAATCTATAAGTATTAATTTATTTTGCTATGATGAAATTGATTCTGGACCACTTTCTAACAAACAAGATCTTTGGTCAGTAATTATAAGAAAAGAAAGCATATGATAGCTCAATGTGAAATTATTACCTCTGTGGAGATGATTCAGTGAGAAAATTTTATCACATAATATAACAGTAACATCGCTGGGTAAAAGGTATACATGTGCTATCATAATAGCATAAATATATATATATATATATATATATATATGCTATAGTTACATAACTGTGATACATTATATATATATATACATATACATATACATATATAGTTATGTAATTGTTTTGCCAAATAAATGCTGATCAGTTTACTCTGATTTAATGTTAAAAAGCATTATATATTTTATATCTCTATTTTTATCTATGTCATCTATCTATATCTATATGGACTTTTATTTGTTCTGTCTCAGAACTGTCAATCTTTATGATAACCTCAAAGACATTTCCATAACAGCTTTGAGGAGCACAAGGATTAGCATCTTCAGTAAGAATTCACTAGGAGCCCTCAAAAGCTGCTACCATGGGTGAGACAGGGATCTCAGGCTTTCACTTTTTGTAGTGGATTGGCCATCCCATTCTACGTTTCCTACTTCACTAAACCATAGAAATGTTAATTGAGAACATGAAAGGAGCTATGCATGGAATATTTTTAATACTGAGTATTCAATGCCAGGTCCTGGTTTTGGCAAGTTCTAATTAAAAGAGGAAATAATATTCATTCTTTTTTCCCTTCTTTACTTACATTTTTCATGAAAACCTGCCAGCTCTAAGGTTAGATCTCTATCCACAGAGACACACTTCACATGCTGAGCAGTGCTATGCCCAAGCATATTATTCTCATCTGTGGCTCCAGCCTAAATCTACAGTTGATAATTCTGCAACCCAATGTAATTAACTAGTTTCATTTTGCAGCTGAAAAATGAAACTACTACTTTCCCTGTAGTAGTTTCTTTATATTTCTATACCAAATTAATGTCTGAGTCCTTTTAGAACCAAGGCCTATCATCCAGGTCACAGACATACACATAATGAATGTACATACAGCTCTGAAACGCCAGCTGCAGAGATTCAACAACCACAGCTTAGATGTGTCTAGGTGATTGGTTTGTTATTTATTTTTAAATTTATAGAAAAGAACAGACTATCCGTTGTTTAACATTAGCTAAATTTAAATGAAAGCATGAGAATTTCTACAACAGATTTACCTTGCTAATTATGTTTGTCAAATGCTTCCTCTGACTGATGGAAAGAGACCATGTCTGGGAGGGTGCCAAATAGCAGAAGGAAGTAAGACCTGAGGTTAAGAACATCAAAGGGTAAATTCCTGAGTGGACAGTCGGCAACAAGATTTAAAAAAAGAGCTGGTGATCTGAGTATCATTATTCCTTCAACTCTGTCCTCTTCTCACTTATTTTGAAAAAGCAAATTTTAGCTGAACTACACAGTTTGCACCTTGACCCTGATAATATTGAACCAAAATAAAAGTATTTTCTCTGCCTATAGAGTTTTAGCCCAAAATTTTGAAAAGGAGAAATATTTGCAAATGCTGCTAGTATCAAAGCATTTTGGGGCAATTTCCTGGTTCCCACATTCTATAGTTTTAATATCTGCCCACTAACTCAGGGGGAAGATATGACTTCTAGATTTAGGCACCATGAACTCATAGGCCCTTGTTTCAATCAGATATTAACTGTACATGTATACACGGTTAACATTTAACCAAATCTAGGCAACCCAATACAAGGATGGCTCCCTGTATTAGTATAAGGTCATTTTCTATCACCTGGAGTAAAAGAACAGCCTTATTTCTGGTTTCTTCTCCATTTAATTACAGGTGCCCTGCTGTGACTTTCATTAAAATGTTAATCTCTCCTATGCAATTCTTTGATATCCTCCTTGACAATAAGAGACTTTAATTTGGCTTCTGTTTACCACTGAAGCCATTTCATGACACTGTCCAGTCTTCATTTGTACACCAGAGTTACATTGAGCTGTACTTTATCATAGTGTGCCCTATTTTCACTCCATCAGTCCTTCAGTCCCATTTTATGTTGCAGTACTGACTTTCCCTTCAGACAAACCAATTAGAAGAATAGTTTGCGGAAGGAAAAGAAACTTATTTCAGGGGCCCGGCCAGACAGAAGACTAAAGTGCCTACTTAGGCATAGCGCAGTGGCAGCTGTTTGGTTCCACTGCTGGGCCAGCCCCACCCCTGGGGTGCACCAAGATTGCAATTGAGACTGGACATCGTGGTGTGCACCTGTAATCCTAGCACTTTGGAGGCTGAAAATGGGAGAATCACTAGGAGTCGGATCTACATAGTGAGACCCTGTACTAAATACAAGAAAAAAAAAGAAGAAGAAAAAGAAAAGAAACTTATTTCACTATCCTTGGGAGCTCTTTTTCAGTCTGTCATATTCTAATTAACATCTTAATGTCCAAAGTACATCATATAAGTAATGAGGAAACAAATTCTTGGTCAATATGTTTGTTAAAAGGAATTTCATAAAAAAAGAAGAAATTTCACACTACCTAAATAGTCTAATTGAATAGCTTCTTATACTCAAAACCTGTATTTAAAGAAGGAAAACCTAGACTTGAAGAAGAATAAGAACAAAATTTAGATGAACAATATGTTGTTGTAGTTCTTTTTTGTTTTTGGTGGAACCAGGGATTGAACTCAGGCCCTTGTGCTTGCCAGGGAAGCGCTTATTCTACTGAGCCATCTCCCCGGCCCCTGGATGAACAATATGATCTGAAGAATCATAGCTATAAAACGTACATTTCTTCAAATTTGTTCTTTTCACATTTTGTTCACATTTCTGACAATCATAAATAACTAACACCAGTGTCCTATCAGTTTATTTTAAGGAACATATAAAAGTACAAGCACTAGCGTAATTCAAGGTGCAATTTTTAAGGCAAAGGTAATGCATGCGATCTCAGTGGAGCTGTGATGTGCTCTCGGTGGAAACTCGCCCCTGGTTTTTCAATTAAAACTTTGAATCATATTCCTTGATTAGTAACAAGCAATCAATCATAATTAATTAGTTAAAATGTTCAACCGTTAAAATCATTACCATTAATTAAAATAATTATCTCTGTTTTGGCTGCACTTCATTACCGTTTCAGGAGGCGCGTTGCGGTACTGTGCCCCCATTCTAGGTTCAGAATCTCAGTGAACCCAAGGCAGGCAGTAGATGGTCTATGAGCGACATTACAAATGACCACATGCCTGGACTATAAGAACAGACTTATTTTTGGTGACAGAAAAGGACCTTATATTAATACAGGGAGCAATCCTTGTATTGGGTTGCCTAGGTTTGGTTAAACGTTAAAAGTGTATACATGTACAGTTAATATCTGATTGAATCAAGGGCCTATGAGTTCATGGAGCCTAAATCTACGAGTCATATCTTCCCACTGAGTTAGTGGGAACTATAGAATGTGGGGACCAGGAAATTGCCCCCAAATGCTCTGATACTAGAAGCATTTGCAAAGGCGAGGGCCAAAATGTTATCTGTCCTTGCAGCCCTCTTTTTCTCTAATTTTTGGTCTGCAAACTTATGTTGTTAACCCTCCAGAAGAGCTTATGATTATCCTACAATATATGCAGTTGGGTTCAACCTCACTGTCTGTCTGAATATCAAAATTCTTAGGCACAATGTTAATACAGAATATGCAGAAAAAAATTTAAAAAAATATTTTAAAAATATGAATAAACAATTACATATTTTTACACAGAAATTTAGAAATCTAACCATATAAAGCATTGTAGCAGGACAGTCCTATGACTTTTTTTATCTGTTTCATTCATTACCCTTTTTTTAAAAAAAAAAAAACAAATACTTACTTGAGATACAGTGTGTCAATAATTGGTATGTCATGAAGACATTTTGTATTTAGAAGATCAGAATGACAGGCATTCCAATGTGACCCTTCTATTACATATTGCTATCTTCAGTGCAGTTTCTTAGTTCATGGGTATCAGCATATATAGTTAGAGTGAGAATCCTACCAATTAACTGCCAATTTCAAAAACCTGTTGTTATTTCTCAGGATCATTGCCTTACCCATCTTGTGTGTATAGATGCAAAAGTTACATTTCTTGTTATATAGGCCTTGCTTTATCTTGGTCTTAATCATCCAGCAGAAATGTATAAAAATGAGGTGTAAAAAGCAATGCCATATTAATATGCTAAGCTGTGAAAGGCTCAAGCCAACAACTCCTGACATTGCCAGTCCTACACATAACCCACTACTATTATGGACTACTGGACTATATTGGATTATTTTGCTGAATTCATGCACCTACAATATTTAAATGGCAATGGCATACCCATATATGACAAAGCTAAATAAAAAAGGGGATACAAAGGAAGGACCATTTTGTATCAGTTTATACAAAATAGGATAGATACACAGCTACTTTCTCTTAATTCAATGAGAAGAAAGATTTGTACTAATAATAGTTGGACAGGATATCATGTCTGCATCTCGTACTATTAATAACCACTAAGAAGAAAACAATATGCAATGTATTAATTACTGAAATGGTCCTGTTAATTGGTTTTGAAACTTTCTCATTGCTATTTGTTTCTGAATAAAATTAGTTTTAATTTAAAAAAGAAAGGGGCGGGGGAGATCGCTCCATGGAATAAGTGCTTCCCTGGCAAGTGCAAGGGCCTGAATTCAATCTCTGGTTCTGAAGAAAGAAAGAAAGAAAGAAAGAAAGAAAGAAAGAAAGAAAGAAAGAAAGAAAGAAAGAAAGAAAGGAAGGAAGGAAGGAAGGAAGGAAGGAAGGAAGGAAGGAAGAAAGAAAGAAAAGAAAAGAAAGAAAGAACAAGAAAGGAAAATTATATATGCATATGCACAGAATAGCTTGGAAAATTTTACTGCTAATTTCTGATGATTTATTTAAAGGAGCACTTAATGCTTGTTTCCCTTCTCCTTTTTATTTTTTATAACTTTTCTTGGCCAATTTTCATGCTTATATCTGGAAATCTGAGCCACCAATTTAAAGACAATATGCAATACAACAACCACTGATGAATTCCTATCATTTCATTTACTGTGATTCCGATCATTTCTAATGTTTTAATTTTACTATTTTTTATTTTCTTTAAAAATATGGCAGAAAACTCTGTAGCTTGGATAAAATCTGTTTGTCTGAAAAAACATTTTTTGGATTCTTTATAAAAGTAAATAAAAATGACCACTTGAATTACATATTGGACTTTTCTATTCTTGCTGAATTTGGGGAAAATATTTTACTACGGTGTTGTGAACTTTATGGAGGAAGCTGTGTAGAATGAATGCCAGCCTATCATAGAGTACTACAAGTAGAGACTTTTTGGAACAAAATGTCTTAGAAAGAAGTGTCTGTTTCATTCTTTTAAAGTGGGCTTTGGGCTAGGTGGAACGTTAGTAAGGGCCTCTGCAGGGTATAACTGCTGTCTTGCAGGGTTTTTCTTGTTGTTGTTGTTGTTTTTTTTTCATGTAGTGTTTCATCCAAAGTCTTAGTCTTTCAAAGAAATAGCTACCAAGTGTTCTTCTGAGAAATTCTCATAACATAATTTGTCAGTAGATTTGACATTAGAGGTTACCAATATATGATCTGTATTAACATCTTTCAATTGCACATTTCAATAGGCATGCTTCACCAGATCCTTGTCTTCTGCAGTCAGCTTCCAAGATGTGTGTAATACTGAACACTTCAGAGGAGCTCAGTAGTATTTGATGAAATACCAGACACCCTTAGGGAGTATTTTGAATATGCTACAATGTTATTTCTTTTAGAAAAAGTCAAAACAAGGCAAACAGCAACATAACTCTTTAAGAATTTATAGTTAGGAAACAATAACTTCTACCCTAATTTTGAAACAAAATATCACTGTAAGTCCTTTCTTATTTTAATATAATTGATTGATATTCTTTCTTAAGTTTTATGTTGTAGTTCAATAGTTACCAGACCATCTTTAATAACTTGCTGAATTTCCAATAATTGATAATTTTTAACATATGTTTTTAGTAAGATTTTAGCTTTGTACATGAATGAATGTTTAGCCAGTTTTTTTCCAGGGTTTGGAAAATATAATTGTAGTTTTTATTTGTAAGTCAAAATTTCATGTAGTACATTCTCTAGTTACTCACTTATAAATGTTATAAATGTTTCTACTTTTACTCTCACTTTCTACTTTGTGTGACCCTGATATAAACCCTCTATGTTTGTGTTTTCTCTGAGTCTATAATCTGAATGATTTTTAGCAACAGTGTAGAGAACTGAGTTGCCAGAGGATGTTCTCTTTTCACTCTAGACAACATCATTATCATCATGCATAACTCAAAAGAAGATTCTGGGTGCAGAGGATATTTGACTAAGATGAAAATTCAGGGCTGATAAATCAGGTTATGAACCCTATATATGATATTATAATTTGAACATAGATCTTCATATAGACGATAAACTCTCTGCTCAACTCAAATGTGATGGGATTGAGTCAACTCTGACGCACAGAGGCCCTTGTGGTACTAGGATAAGTGCTATAATTCATACATAACCTGACCCAATCATAAAATATACTTCCGAATATATGAGTTCTAGCACGGTGAATCATAGATTGTCCCCTACAATACAACACTATGCTTCTACATAATTCTATGAGAGGCAAGATTTGCACTAATAGTGGTTGGACAGGATATTATGTCGGCTTCTAGTACTATGGACAACCACTAGGAAAATAGCAAGGTAGAAAGTATTAATTATTGAATCTTTGATGTAATTCAGGTATAAAAAATAAGATACGCAAACAGCTACACTCTCTTAATTTACTGATAAGAGACATGCGGTATAATAATGTCTGTAAGTATAATATCATGTATGCACCTTCTATGATACCAAAACATTATGAAAATAGTTTGCAATGTATCAATTTATCAAATCCATCTTGTCAAGGTATCTTAAAACTGTCTCATTGATATTTGTAC
>PVKA01025236.1:0-33201 GCA_004027165.1 Ctenomys sociabilis
GCCCCAAGGTTGGCCACTGGGATTTTTCCTTAACCAGAAGCCCAGCACAGCACCCGCTCCCACCTACTGCGAGATTATAAAGGAGGCAAAGAGACAATTTGCAGTTAACCAAAGGGACTTCAGAAAGTAAGCTGCTGTCCTGGTTTAATTCAGTATTGCAGAAGTCCTCTAGCTCGGTTCCTTGTTTACTGGTGAGAGAAGCTGTCTCTGAAGACCTTAGAGATCCTGAGGTGGGTCTCAGGTGATGTCAAGGACACATGTGGGACCACAGAACCAGGGGAGCACAGAACGCAGCCCAGCAGGAAAGGCGGGGCTCCAAGGGGACAGGAGTCTCTGACTCCTCAGCTGGGACCAGAACAGCAGAGTGTGCTCAATGCAAGTCCCCCACCACCACAGGAGGCAAACCTGGGCTGGCATCAAAGGAACTGAGGCACAGAGAACGTTTCCAAAATGTGTCCTGAGGAACATTTTCCATTCATTCAAATACTCCATGGTCAGCTGTGGTGTTCTTATGTATTAGAGAGTTAGGAGTGGCGTACAAGGGAAAGGCCGTGCTCATGAGTGCAGAGTTGGCAGGATCCAGATGCTCTGTCTGGCTGGGAGGTTTTGCTGGCTTATGGGGATGGCTGGGCACCCTCAGCCCCAGGAGCACATAGAAGAGGTAGAGCAGGCACAGCCAGCACAACACACACACACACAATTTACCCTGCCCCTGGACACCCGTTGAGGTCCAGGCAGGTTCAGAAGCCTGCTGCAGGCCCCCACAGAAGCACTGAGGTGGAACCTGGCCACGCTCCCACTCAGCCTGTGTTTCTGAAAGGGATTCGCATGTGAGGAGCCATGAGAGGAAAGGGACTTCTGTGTTTCTGTTTCATGTTCTTTTTTTCCAATCGGGTTTTCTTAGTCCACTGTAGATCTACATAATGATTGCATTCATCATAGAGAACTTATACTGTGCATTGTAGAACTTGTCTCCATTCCCCGTCCCCGGCCCTGTAGCCCCTCTTCTCACCATCACAGAGACTTGGTTTCCAATGTTTCCTTTTTCCCTCATTTTTCTTGTCCTTTCCCTCCCGCCCTTTCCCTCCCTCTCCCTGTCAGTCTGTATGGGGAAGGCCTTTAGCTACGCACACAGGGCTGCACGCCCTTGGCCCGCTTTTCTTTCCCACCTAGGGAAAGGGTCACCAGCTGTCTTTTGAAAAATCTAACTCCAAACTTTGATTTTATAGAGAAACGCGAAGGATTAATGAAGAAATGAAACTCTTAAGACAGCAACAGGAACGAATTAATAAGGAGGTTAAAAGGTTTGTTTCTTATTTGGTCTGGTAGCCCTTAAAAACATGGTTAATCAAACAAACGTGTTCCTCCAAATCACACTGGGCTCATTATGTGGAAGCACATCATCCCGACTGTCTGCAGACAGGGTTTCTGTTAACACTTCACCCACGATTACCTTACATTTTTAATCCAAAACATCGCCAACCCTACTAATTTAATTAATTCTTGAACGTTATTATCATCTAATTTTACTCCTCCAGCCACCACACTTAAGTTCAAGACCTTTGGAAAGGAAACCCATAACCATGCCTGCCCCGAACTGTGTAGACTAGAAAAACAATCCATTGGGCCAGTCTCCCCAGGCTACGTCCACACCCCCTCGAGCCCTGAAGCCTCCTCCCTGACACTCCAAGCACTTGTCCCCAGGAGCACTGGGCTCATTTAACTTGTTTATTTTATAAATTGGACTATAAAAAGGGCAGCTGTAAAGCACTGAGGCTCACCACTTCCCGCACTTCCCAAAGCGGGTGTCAGATGAGCACAGCCCTTGGACTGGGCCCGTGGACAGGGCCTGGCCAGCCACGCAGCCACACCCCAACAGTTCTGGGATCTGATGGCGCCGTGGGACATGTGCCTCGCACTGCCATCCGGGACTGTCAAGGAGAAAGGCCCATCTGGCCCATCAGCATCCTACCTCACCCTGCACCCCAAGGCTCATCACTCAGCTGTCTCATCCCTAACACTAAGTCATAAGGTCCGATTCCAGGCAACTCCTAGAAGTTTCAGTACTCCAATCCACCTGAGCCAAGGTTGCCCACCACTTAGCATGCGAGTTTATACGATGGTACACAGTGGTCAGGCATGAAGGGGACAAGCTTATGAACCCCTGGGGGCTGTGAAACAATAGGCCCCTGACCAAGCTCCATCTCCCATCTTACAAAAAGACTCTGAGAGAAGAAATGGGGGCAGTGATTGTGGCAATGCTGCAAAGCTTCATGAACACCTGGAGACCTTGGCTGCCCACAGGAGAAGGGCGTGTGACCTACATACAGCTCATAAAACCGTTTCTTATCAGGGGGGACCCTCAAAGAGCAAGTAGGAAAATCAGTTGATCGTAACAAGATGAGATGAAACAGTCTAAGGAGTGTGCACCTCCAGGAGACTATAGGAGGCACTGAGGAGAAAGGCCAGCAGGCTGCTCACCAGTGGGTGTGGACAGTGAGAGGTGAAAGCTGGCCCTGAGACATGCCTGATGGGTTGGACAGGAGCCCCAAAGGGCAGGAAGCCTGGAGCAGACCCAGGTGGAGGGGATACAGGGGCAGAGAGGCAATGAGTGCCAGCTCAGCCAGTTCCAGAGCACTGAGTCTGCCCATGGGCACCTGCCTGTGCCCTCAGGGTCCCCCAGGCCAAATGCTACAGAAACCCAGGAGGGACTTGTGTGGGGCTGAGCTCATCCTGACTTCTGCCTCAGCGAGAGCTATTTGTCATCTCCAGAAAATTATTCTTTCTACTAGTTTCCTGCAAAAGAATTTGTCAGTGCTTTCTTTGAAAACTGCAATGAAATCTGTCATAGTTCAGGGGTCTTTCAAGGGCAATAATACAATAAGGGACACATTTTATAAGATTATTTATAGTAGTCAGCCAAAGAATCATACCAAAAGAGAGTGCAGGAAATCTGTCCACATGAGAAAAACCAAAGAATCCAGCTGAGGCCTGGATCCCACGATAACGTCCTGCGTGAGTCTAGCTTGACACCTAGAGTCCATAGCAATGCATCCCACAGGTCCAACTAGAGGCCAAGAGTCCACAACAATGTCTCTTTCATGGATCTGGGCTGAAAAGGCCCAAAGGTCTGCAGTGGAATCTAGAAAGTGCGTGCCAGTGGGATGAAGGATCAGGGCCAGCAGGCTGCAGGAGCTGCACTGAGCCAGAAAGCCACGCTCAAGGTAAGCACCAGAGCTCCATGAAAAGTACTACAGCCATCCTCATCAGCAGTGAGGTCCTGAGCTCCTCCGAAGATGAGAATAGCTGAGCTCCTATCAGGAAAGGCCATGAGACAAGCTTCTCAGGAGACTGAGCAGTGCACCATCTTCTCTGGAGCCAGGAAGCCACGCTCAAGGTGAGGACCACAGCTTCCCCCAAAGTGACCCATAGCCATTCTCAGTGACAATGAGGTTCCGAGCTCTCCTCCTCTGACAAGCACAGCTAAGTTCATCAGGAAAGCCAGCATGACAAGGACCTCCAGCAGATTAGCTCAGGAGAAACAGCAGCTTCTCTAAACAGCTTCCCTAACAGCCTCCAGCGTTCTCCAGTTCTGCCTCTCAGGCTGCTGGCAATGAGCCTGAGGCAGGCCTCCCACACCCTGCGCTCACTGATTCAGTTCAGCTGTGAATTTCAAGTGGAACAGCAGTTGTCAATCCACTACAATCCACCCCTGGTCAACTTGGTAACCATACAGTTTTCCTTAAACTATTCTCCAGTGGAAGATTTGTAAAACGTTAACATGGCTTGGTCTACTCGGATTTAAATTAATATTATAATTACATATACACATTTTTTGTACTCATTTCAGCACCAAAAGTCATAATATTCAAAGGGGACCAAAATTCAAGGTTAATACACAATACTTTGATTAACCTGATTACAAACATACATAAAAATGACATTTAAAAGCATATTAAAAGAGGTATTATGGTCACACCCCTTGCTTTCCATTAACTTTTAACAAGCCATGGCAAGACTAAAAAACAGATCTCCTGCATTTCACATGTGAAACGCCTTGGTTCATTTTTCTATTGTCCTGTTCTTGACAACAATGTTCTCCTCTATTTCATCCTTGCTACCCAAAGCCGCCCTTTGGCGGAAAGCTCTCAACAGTAACTATGCCATCACCCCAATAGTGGACCTCATTTAATTTCTGCTTTTTCCACCCAGGCAATATCTCTAAACACAAGCAAAATGCAGACCAGGTTTCTGCCAAAGCACAGTATCCTACATGGGTCTGGAAGCCAATGCAGGTTTTTTCAGTTGAAGACTCTTTAAGGATCATCTAAACTGGCACCATTTCCATCAACACCCTGATTTTCCAGGCTCCAACCAGAATCGTTAATATAGTTCATACCACACGTGGGCTGCCTCTTTGGCCAGTCTCTCAAAAGCTTTCCAAATTAATTACAAAGGCTCTTAAGCCCCCTGGCCAGGCAACATCAGAACAATCACCCGATGGCCTGCTACCCAATTCTGTCTTGGTTACTTTTCTCTTGTTGCTGGGACAAAATACCCAACACCCAAAATGAATGGGGGAAAGGCTTATCTAGCTCACAGTTATGTCCATACTTGGCTGGCTCCAAGGCAGGTGGCACATGGTAGAGAGCAGCAGGCCATGGTGATGGAGAACAGCAAATGCAGCAAGAGCAAAAGGGGGCAGCAGCAGAGAGCAGGCCTCTTTTCCTCCCTTGCATTGTGTGCAAGCTGCCCACCCCTGGGGGGTGCTACACTATACCCATAAACCCAGCATTGGATCTGAGTCAACCAAAACTCTAGAAGCCCACTCCATGACTGTGTAAGGCTTTGGGGGGACACCTAGACACAAACTAAAACAAAACCCATACCACTGTCTACCCTCTCTCACCTTTCTTTTTCTCATCCCTGTTTCTCTCACCAGTGCTACACCCTGTCCCAATCTCTCCTGCTGCCTCTCCTGGCCTCCCTCCCAACCCTCAGCATAAGATCTCCAGACATATTCCTCCCTTATCTGGATTCAACTCCTTCACCAAGACTTCCTGGATGAAGACCTGGGCTTCTCACGTTGGTGCTCTCTACCTGGAGAGCCCCATCCCAAACCAGCCTCCTCCTTCATCTCCTCTTTCTTCCTCCATATCTCCCCTCACCATCACTCCTCAGCATCCAAGCCAAGCCTAGTGGGTGGGATCAGTTAAACGGATGCTTGGGCATGGACCATGTAGCCAAAGAGGATGCCCCCTACTGGGGAGAGTCCATGGTGGGTGGAGCCGAGTCCCAGGGCTTCATATTGCCTACTGGCAGCTGTAAGAGTGACTGAGCCTGTTCATTGATAAATAGGATGAAAGCAGTTCCTGCACGCTCAGGTTATTGTAACTGAATTAATACAGGTGATGTTACCGAATGCACAGCATGTGAAACTTTGTAAATGTTGATTACTAAATGCTGTAAGGACAAGTTTGATTACTGATTTTCTTTATTCTATGGTGAGACTCCAAAAAAAGGCTATCAAGAAACCTGCAGAAGCTCAGAATGACTTTGAGAAGTTCCTGCATAGACTGGTACGTTTCCTTCCTGAAAAGTGAGAACTCTCCAACCTCAGTCGCCTGGGGCCTCACCCAAGTTCCCGCCTGCATGCATACAATATTCTGCTTTACATCTTCAGTGACAACTTCATGCTCACTGGCTGCACTCCTTGCTGTGGCCAGGGAAAATTTATGCAGCCGAGGGCCTTGTTGCAGGCTGAGTAGAAAGAGTAGGAAGCACAGACAACTGCACCTGCATCTTCCTTCTCACCAAGCTCAGCAGGGCATGAGGGGCTAATAGAAGGTCCCAGAAGCGGACCCTGCTGCCAGTGGAGGGCAGCACTTGGCAGAGTGTGGCAAGGCTCCAAGCAGGACTCGGGTGAGAAGCAAGCGGGGCTACCTTTTCCGTTTCTGCTCGCTGCTCCTGCCTTCTGCACAGTCCTCTTAGGTCGGAGGGCCTCTTGCCTTCAACAGGTGAGAGCTTGGACAGGGTAGTGGTCAGCCAGCCAACAGGTGGACAGTCCAGTGTCAGATGTAAGCCACCTCTTTGCTTATTACTACAGGTCAAAATTGGGCTGCATCGAATTCCTCCAGGGGCCAGGAAGTGACAGAAAACTGATGAAGCTCTGGAAGCATTCTGTTAAATAGACTTTTTATTTTTAAGGGTTTTAAAAATCTTTTATTTGTACAGGGTCTCACTACCTCAGGGTCTCCTGTCTCAGCTCCACACCACTGGGATTACAGGCATGTGCTACCACACCCAGTTTCGGTGGCCAGCATGGCATGCAGTACCAGAGATCAAACCCGGGTCCTTGAGCTTGCCAGGCAGGCACTTAGACTGCTAAGCTATCTCCCCAGACTATATATACTATTTTTTTACTCCCACAAAAAATTACTCTCTCCCACTGTCCTTGGTCTGCCTGTCCTACAACTGATGGAGACTTGGACACAGAGATGCTAGAAGTCAAGGTATGCTGCAGTGCACATGTGCTGAGTGCTGAGTGCTAAGTGGTGGGGTCTGAGTCCAGGGACCTGCTGGGTTGTGCAGACAGCAGCGCCTTCAACCAGGCTCACAGGGTGGGAGGTCATGTCTGCTCTCAGTCACGGCTATGCTGCAGAACTGCAGGCCACAGCACCATCACAGCATCTGCTGAGCACTGAACACACTTCAGGCCACAACGCATGCAAGCAGATGGGGCCCTGTGCCACCCATCAGTAAACAGGGTCTGAACGCTGCCGGACTTCCAGAGCCGGCTGCAGCCAACCAGGTCAGACAGCAGCCTCCCTCCATAAAGCCCTCTGCAGACCAGGCTGCCCAGCTCAGCCCTGTGTGTCCTCCCTGCTTTCGATCTGCTCATCCTTCAGGGCTCCACTCAGACTCCACCTTCGGCAGAGAGCTTTTGTCCAGGGGCCCCGCCCTGCCCTGCCAGACACTTTTGATGTTTCTCACAGTGCGGCATACACGGCTCTTCTTTCCAAGTCAGAAATCAAAATGAACAGGGTCTAGCTTTAGCTTAAAATGGGCTGGAGGCAGAGCCAAGGGCCAGCACAGAGGCTGGGAAAGTTCTCAACCCCAGCCCTTTCCTTTGAGACAGGGTCTCACTCAGCCAGGCCTTGACCACACATGCCTCTTGTGTGGTCAAGGCCTGGCTAACTGATTAATAATCAGCCTCCCAAGTTGCCAGACTCCAGGAGTGTGCCGCACTCACATGCCACTACATGTGAGAAGGGAATCACATGGTGACATACAAATGCAGTCATAGGCCAGTGACAAGTGGTACTTTACAATGATGCAGGTGTCTTTCAAGAATGGTATGCCAACTACAAATCCTTTGTGGAAAATGGCTAAGGATTAAAAACGCAAAGGATTATAAATTTAAATAATTGAAGCTTGGATTGTTGGGTTTAAAGACTGAAAATATTTCCAACAAGCTGGACTTATACTTTCCCAGGTGCTGGCCTCTGTGCTAATAAGAAGCTTGTTGAGATCAGCTTTTGGCTTCCTGGCATGACTGTTGTTCTTCAGGAAATATAACTACCACCTTTGCCTCGATTTCTCTGAAACTGCAATTTAGAGGATGAGGCCCAATCTGAGTTGCACGTTACTGAGGGGACACAATCACAGAAAACTGTAACAATTGTCTATTAACTCAAATCACAAATGCACTGCTGTCTCTGTTACCTTGGGACTTCAGCCAAACATCAACACCTTTTAGAATAAATCACTGTGTAGCCTATCTCGAAGGGAAACCATTCATCCGCCATCGCCATGTGGCCGACTTCTTGCCCACTCTTGACAAAGAGTACATGCCCTCAACACCACTACCAAGCTGCGTCCACATCAAACTGCTCACAGCCACATTCAAGCCACACATCTGCACACTGGCCGCATACCAGTCCACTCACTAATGAGCCTTGCCATGCACAGAGGGAGCGAGAGGCACAGGCGGGGGTTCCCAGAACAGGGATCCGAGAGGCATCTAGAGAAGGTGACAGTGGGCAGAAAGGCAGTTCCAACAAGAAAACACATTTTCTGAATTACCTTGTTCCTCTACAGAGTGATAGATTCAAAAGACTGGAAAATGATACCACTTTTTAAAAAATGCTTTGAATGAGCCTTGATTTTTTCCCCCTAAATCTGACCTTTTAAAGGGTGGTCCTTCTTAATAACTGGGAAATCTCATATTTAGGCATCTGACAGTGAAGATAATCTACGAATCCATAATCGTGTATCATTTTCACAGCACAGAGAGCCTCAGACACACAGGGAAATTGTGGCGGTGGCGGGGGCAGCCACAGAGAACCACAAGCCGGAGGAGGAAGAACACCAAGGGAAACCAGCAGCGAACCCCATTCAAGAATAGCGTGCATGACTCCGTTGTATCCTTTTAATTGCAGCAGTGTGTTTAATTCAAGTCCAGGATGTGTATTAGTGTGTTTTACCATTCATCTTAAAATCCCAGACTAATAAATCTTAGTAAATCATCTGTCCAAGCTTAACCTTGGCTCATATTGGTAAAAAATAAAAGAAAAAAAATATTTTAATATGGAAAAAAATAATCATTATAAAGCATAGGAGATTTTCAGCCAATTTTGGAAATACATCTTGATAATAACCATTCATCATAATATAAAACAGAAACAAGGTTAATTTACTGGAGCATAGGAAGTCCTGCCAGTTCCTAAATGCCCTAAATAGTTTCTCAGAGACTTTAGACATTGTTCAGGCCTCCAGGAAAACCAGAGCCCCACCTCCAGGCTTGGTTGCAAACAGGTTCTGTTGCCCGGGGGCCATGCCACGCCCACTCCCCTGGTAGTAGGCTTCATGCACCCGGGCCAGGAAACCAGGCAATGTGTCCACTGGCACCAGGGATACTGTGCAGCCGCCCCATCCTGCGCCGGTGAGCCGTGAGCCCTGTGCTCCAGCACTCCTGCAAAGAGAGGAAGAGATTAGCACAGCAGACAGAGTGCCTGCTCGATGTCATCGAACACAGCCTGTCTAGGTGAGACGGTGTCGGGGCTTGGAGTACCATTGGACAGCTCCAGGCATTCACAAGTACATGCTGCTCAGAACATGATTTGGTACATCTTTGTTGCATCTAATGCTTGTCCCCAGTTTTTTAAATGTTTTGTTTTATTTTATTGAGAAACCAATAGCAATAGTATCAAAACTGATTAATAGGGGACCAGGGAGATGGCTCAGGGGAATAAGCGCTTCCCTGGGAAGCGCAAGCATCTGAGTTCAATCCCCAGTTCGGCAAAAAAAAAAAAAAAAAAAAAAAACTGATTAATAGAACGGTTTCAATAATTAATACATTGTACATTGTTATCTTCTTAGTGGTTATGCATAGTACAAAAAGCAGACAGGATATCCTGTCCAAACACTATTAGTACAAATCTTTCTACTCATTGAGTTAAGAGAAAGTAGCTGCATATCTATCATAACTATTCTATATATACAAATACAAAATGGTCCTTCCTTTGTATCCGGCTTTTTGTTTAGTCCTATCAGAGATGGGCATTCCATTGGCATCTAAATACTATAGGTGGGTGAATTCAGCAAAACAATCCAACAAGGTCCAGCAGTCCAATAGTAGTGGGCTATCTGCAGAAGTTGTTGACTTGAGCCTTTCACAGCTCAGCATATTAATATGGCTTTACATTATATACCTTGTTTTTATACTTTTCTGCTGGATGGTTAAGACCAAGATAAAGCAAGACCTATGTAACAAGAAATATAACTTTTGTATCTGATAAGGTCGGTCAGGTACCCTCAGGATTTATCCTGTAACCCTGTACCGCACTTTGTAGATCCCTTGTCAGTGTCAGTCTTATGGATGAGTCATGGCTATTGCTTGCTCATCCCCAACTTTGACTCCAAATCACAATGCTCAGCCGCAGACATGTGTCATGGGCCCTGGCAATAATTCCTGGCATCTTGAGGCCCAGGTGCAGCCCTGGATGGCCTGTGGACCAGCCAGCAGGAGGCCAGCAAGAGAGGGGAAAGAAGATGCTCGAGACACAGCTAGCGGTGGGGAGCTGAGCTCATGACCAATGGGGCTCTGCCTGGCACACTGAGCTGCTCCCTCCAGGTCCTGCAGCTGCATCTGAAGGCTTAGCTGCATCACCAGACTCGGGGCTGGGGTCCAGCCAGCCACGCAGCACTTGCCCAGCCATGGAGGGGCCATGGGTCCCGGCCTCTGAGTGGCAAAGAAGGACCTGGGCCCCTCTGAAGAACTTCATCAGTGCACGGCCTGTTATTGAACTCTAGGTCAGTGGCTTGGCTTAAGCCCTCGGGGGAATTCTGCACCTTCTGGAGCTAACTGCCCACTGCCTCTGCTTGTCAGGAGGAGAGGGCTCCAGCTCTGGATATAATTTTAGTCCCCACCAACCAGGCAGTTTTAAACCTAAGAGCCAAACCCAAGTGAAAGGCCCTACATGATGTACCAGAACCACTCAGTTTAAACGATGCAATTTGCTTCAATAACAGAAGCTAACACAGATTTCCAATTAGCTCCTGCTAATAGAATTTACTCCAAATTAGCAGCAGATTAAAAACTGCATAATTAATTTAGTACAGTTTTGTTCTTTTTTCCACCGAAATAAGCTATTTTACTTCCTGGAAAACACCAGTAGAGCATCACTCCTGCTCCAGGACTCTACTTCCCCTCTGTGATATTCTTAATGCTTTTTTCCATCATGTGTTTTATTTATGAAAATAGGGTACTACCATGAAAATAGGTGCTTAAAATAAGAAAAAAAAAAAGTTCTTACAAACAAAAAAAGATTTGTGAGCTCTTCCTGTCCCTCAAACGTTCAGCTTAGAGCTGAACTGAGAGCAAACTCCTGCCATCTGTACTGAAAAGTTCTGAGCCAGGCATTTTGAAATTATTCTGAGTTCTTAGCCTGGCAGAGGGTTTAAGTTTGTTCATTGACAATAAAAGTTATTCTATGCAGCCTCATCAAAAAGCATCTCTCATTGTGGAAAATGGGTGGACAGCCTGAGATGTCCCTGACTGATGGCTAAAGGACCCTAATATCTGGGGATCCAAGGCAGCCGTGACTCACAGTGGAGAAGGATGGGGTGCCCCCTAGGCTCCCTGTGACCCCGGCTGTGCTGTTTTCTAGACAAAGCTCACTAAGCCTTTGCTGGACTTCTGGGCAAGCTGTCTCACAATCTGTCATTCTAACAATTTTTGAAGGCTTTGGTTTCAAAACTGAACCTACAGCAAACAGAGGGCATTGTTTCTCATGGGACTGCCAGGCCTATAGGAGTCAGGCCCACAAGGCCGATTTTCCCGAGGGCCTCCCAGGTGCCAGGGAGCGGAAGTCATTCTGGGTAAAGTCTTCATTCTGCCCCATCGGCTCCATGCCAACCCTGCCCACCCAGAGGAAAGTGCACTGGACATCTCAACCCCATGGGCCAAACTCATTGGAGCTCTGAGCCCCACAAGCAGCCCATGAACTATGGCCCTAAATCTGCAGCTGCCAGGACCACACACACCCAGGCAGAGGCCAGGTCCAAGTCGAGGAAACTCCCAGGAGGTGGAACATTGAGAGGCTCAGCCCAGCTCATCAGGAAAGTAGCTCAGGTGAGGCGAGTGCAGCCAAACTTTCATACTTGAAACTTGTTCTGGGTGAATGGTAAAATGTCAGAGATATACCTTCTGAGCTGTGGCACACTGGAGACACAGTGCAAGAGTTACGGAAGCAGCCCTGAAGTTTCCACCATAGTTGGAGACTATGCGCCTGAGACAGGGAAAGAGAGAGGGGCCCTGCTTCCGAGGTCCTGCTGGGAAGTCTCCAAGAGATATGGGCATAGGTAGGGAAGGGGGGAGACCCAGAAAGAACAAGAAGAAGCGGAAAGGAATTGTGCCTTCCACTGCAGTGCAATTTTATTTATTTCAAAATAAGTGAAGATTCATTTATTATAAAAATGGACAGATCCCTTCAGGAAGCCCTGGGCCAGGCCCTACGCATCCCTCTACTCAAGGCATCTGGTTCTAACAAATTGCTGCTGGACAATTAGGTTTGCCTTAAAATGTAAAAATGTATGTCATACAGATATCTGAGCAGCTAGTAGTATGTGCTTCACCAGAAAAGACACCCAGTATTCTCTGGACACTGGCAAGAATCTCAGAAAACAGCTTCTAGAACATTCCTATGGCTTTCACAGTCAGGACAGGAACATCACATTCAGATGGCTAAGACTATGGAAACCACAGCACCCAATGCTGTGCAAACCGGAGAGCACAGGAAAATGACCTTCCAGGTCCACTTGAGGAGTGGAAACCCCAAAGGCTGCTCATGGGCAGCTGCTGTCCTGAACCTCAGCAAGTGCGAGCCATGCGTGGAGCAACGGCCCCTGCACCAGCTCCATGGCTCAGTCCCTCTTTTCACCAAAGGGCAGAGTGGTCCTGTCGGCCATGGGCAAGAACATGGCCATGGGCTTGCTCAGCCTCCGCATCATGAGAAAGGGCCCAGGACAACAAATCCAAGAGAAGATTTCGGCAGAAGACACAGCAAGCTAACTGCTGTACCCATAGTCGGTCCATCAGAATTGTTATTTGTCTTCCTTAACAGCTTGGGCAATAACATAGCAATGAATCTTCTCCAATTTCAACAAGTGTCAAAACAGAAATAAAAAGCATTCACTATTTTTACTTAAGTAAATTTCAGGGGACTGGTAACAAATGAGTTGTCTCACATCTAATTGACTTGGTTTCAAAATTTTCTGTTCCTCAGTAAATCTTTGAAATTTAGTCATTTCTTTAAATTCACCTTTCGTTCATTTGCAAGAGACTTTATAATTGAGCAAACATCAGTTTTTCCCTCATTATTTTATTTCACATAAAATTCTAACATGAACTTAATTAAAAAAAGAAAAAAGCAGCCCAAGTATGAGAGTAGTTTCCTTCCTGCTTCCTGGTCCTTGCTCAGGATTCTGACCCGATTCTCTCACAGCCGGCCCTGGTCATCCCCGTCTCCTCTGCTTGCCAGGCTCTCTGTGTTTCTTATGCAGCTGAGGGAAGGTGCACCTGTGTCTACTATCTGGGACACTGCAGGCTTACAGGTACTTTGTCCTCAGTCACGGAGTTCTCCTTCCAGACAAATAGCTTCTAGTAAACCTTTAGAGCCAACCAGAAGCTTGAGGGACCACCTAGGAGCAGGGAGGGGGGCAAACGGCCTGGGGCTGTGCTCCTCCTGAGCCCACTTCTCTGTCTTCCTCCCAAGCCCACGTTGCCGTCCTACTTAGTCTGCTGTCTCTCAGGTGACCAACCCTTACATACACCTCCTCCTCCTGTCCACATCTCTGGGCATGGAGGCAGGTCCAGAGTTGGTGTTGCTCTCAAACACAGCAACACCCTGGCAGTGGGTGAAGCGCAGCACCAGGGGCCATATCAGCCCAGGCCAGGGCACCAAGCTCCTCTTCCTACCCACCAAGAAATGATCCTTCTGCCTCAGATCTTTCACAACCTTCTGAACACTTCCCTCCTGCCCTTTTACTTTTCAAACATCCACATAAGACAGCACCACCACTCTTATCAGCCCACAGCTGACGCGGGAGCGCCATGCAGGGAGGAAGGCATCGTGGTGCTCTGTGCCCTCATGGCTCTGGTTCTGAGCATCCTGAGTGCAGGCTCTGTCACATGGTCCCCAGTACCACTAACCTTGCAGAGCACGCCCGTATTGTCTGCTCTTTGGTGACAGCAAAGGAAACGTGAGCTGGGTGTAGCACTTAGGGACCAAGGAACTATTCCAGCCAACACTTGCAATTTGAGAAAAGAGAATCTTTCAACATGAGACACTCCACTATCTGGCGATGGGCTAGGTAGAAACTCACCAAAGCACTCAGCAACTGGCTTCCAAACAAAACCGCCATGGCAAGGGGGCGGGGCACCGTACACTTGATGCACCTGGGTTCCTCTCTGAAAATTAATACTACAGGCAAAGACGGTCAAGGCAAAGCACTCTGACTGCCAACAAAAAAGGATGACAAAGGGGACTTAAAAATAAATAAAAGTCCCTTCTAGGCTGCCATAGACTCTTTACCAGATGCACGTTTTCTTAAGGGCTAGGCCTGTGCACGCTAGAACAGGACAGTGGAGGTTCCAAAACCCAGGACACAGAGAAGCGAAGCTGGGCTCAACACCCCGAGGCCAGCCGACCTGTGTACCAGCCGAGTCTGCCAAGTGCGCAAGCGCTGTGGACGATGACAGCAGAGGCTTCCAATGTTAATCCTCGAGGCCAGAAGAGGCAGCGAGCACTAAGTGCTCCGCACTGCGGCCCAGGCTGGGAGGAGGGGAGCGGGGAGGCTGGGCTGCGGCCAGCTTCCAGCTGAAGCACCCTGGAGCCAGTTCGAGTCCTTTGCCCCTTCCCCTGCTCTAAGATCTTCCAGGGTAGAGTGTGTCTGCCCCAGAATCTGGAAGAAGGGCTGCCAAAGATGTGGCTTCCAGAGAAACAAAGTTTCTGAGGCCGAAGTCCCAGAAGAGCTTCTTCAGTCCTCTTTCTCCCACAGCCATTGTCCCAAATCCTCCTCCAAGGCATGTCTGGCCCCAGCTCTCAGCAGGGCCCCTTCCCTGGCACAAGCCACAGTCCCAAGGCCTCCAGGGCCCTGCAGAACTGCTCCCACTGCTGACTCCTTCGTGGCCAACACCTCTCTCCTCAAAAGACCCAGGACCACCCTGGCCACCCACCTGTTTCCTTCGTGCGCTTCTGCCCGCCCTCGGTGCGGTCCTCTCTCCCTCTTCCCCTTGCTGACACCTGCGCTCTCTTCGGTGTCCCTTTCCCCTTCTCCAGTGAAGAGCAGCTGCTCATCCCTGGGCAGGACAGACTCCTGGGGACCTGGGGAGCCAGCCAGGCTCCTGCAAAGCTGTGTGGGGAGGACGCAACGTCCCCCCCACTCTTCCTGCTCCTCCTGCGCAAACCATCTCTTCCCCGGGTTTCCACAGCTGCACATTGCACGCCCCCAAAGCTTCCGGCGCCCTTGGTGCAGTCAGGAGAGCCTCCATCCTGACAAGCTCTGGAAGGCTTTGTGGCATCCAGCGAGCACACTGACAGCGCAGTGCGTCTCCTCGTGCAGGGTCATGTCCCTAACGGGTTCTGGGCGCTGTGCCACCTGCGGGCTGCGGTGCAAGCTGGGCGCCCAGCAGCTTCCTGCTCCCTGCTGCTAACTGTAGGCAGCTCAGCACCTTCCTCTGGCCCTGTTTATTCCCTTCAGTTCTCCTGGGGCCATGACCACATCTCTGGGGTGAAGGGGCCACTGCTGCTCCCATTCTGTCACAGTGATGAGGAAGCCCTTTCCAAGTCTGTCTCCACTGACCATTTACACACTAGGCTTTCCTCAGTCCCTTTTGCCCTTGGATTGCCTCAGCTAACCATGGAAGGCAAGACGAGCCTGCTTCTGAGGGTCCTCTGCAGGGACCCCATCCTGTCCAACTGTCCCCCCTCTGAGAACCTAAACCTATGACAACACCTGGCACAGCAACAGCATGATCATTAAAACACAGAGAGCAAGGCATGGCTCACCCTTGTGGGAGTCTCTCCTGCAGTGCTACGGGGGCACACGCCCACAAGGCCAGCACTTGGGGCTGGGGCAAAGGACTGCAGTGAGTTCAAGGCCAGCCGGGTACCCACGGTGAGACCCAATCTTGAAGCCTCATGATGGAGCAGAGCCAGGCTGGAATCCTCCAGCCCTAGAGGTGAGCAGGACAGAAGAGGACCAGCATTATGCATGGGAGGTCACTCGCAGAGGAGGAGCAAAGGCTGAAAGGACAGCTAACGTGTGCTCTGTGCATGGGACAGTGCCCCATGGTCAGTAGCATCATTGTGCACCATTACGAATAAGAAAAAATTTAAAGACATAAAATCCAAAGAAAAGGAAAGGAAGTGAGGACCATCCATCCCTGGCCTGTGCCAGGAGCATTCCATGTGGCCCTAATTCCTGGCCCTGCCTCAGGCTCCACTCACCGGCAGGTGTCCACCAGCTGGTCCAGCTCAGGGCAGCTGCACTCGTACAGGTCCCGGCAGCTGCGGTGGCTCTGGTTCATCAGCTCCCCCAGCAGTGCCACTGCATCCTCTGGGCCATCCTCACAGATCTTCTTGAACTGCAGCACCCGGGCTGCCTCGCTGTACACATGCTTGGCCCGCTGGTAGAGCTTGAAGGCAGGCACTGCACAAGAGGAGGCAGGCACAGGGAAGGTGCTCAGCAGATGAGGGAGCCAGGTGCAGGAAGGGCCTTGTGGGCCCCAAGCTGCCTTCCTCAGGACACCTTAGCCCAGTGCAGTGGACACTGGCACACATGCCACAGAGGGCTGCCTGTCATCACTGAAACCTCTAAAGTCCTGCCATCACTGCCCTATATATTGATATATCTATATTCATATATATATTACAAGTATGCCCTCTTATACATGTAGTATTATTATACAAAAAATAAGAACCTAATAAAGAGATTTTTAAAATTAAATTTTAAAATCTTAACTTTTAAAATTAATTAAAATAGGGATTAACTGGGATCTTACATTAAAAAGTTCTTGCACACCAAAAGAAACCACCAACAGAGTGAAGAGACAACCCATAGTGTGGGAAAAAAATGTTGCCAGCTCTTTCCCAGACCAAGGACTAAAAGCTAGAATACATAAAGAATTAAAAAAAAAAAAAAATCAGATCCCCCCATTTAAAAATCCAATCCAAAAATGGACCTCTGAAGTGAATAGACACTTCTCAAATGAAGAGGTACAAATGGCAAACTTACATTTAAAAAAATGTTCAACACCACTGGTCATTCAAAAAATGCAAATTGGGACAACATGGACATTCTATCTTCCCCAAGAAAGAATGGCTGTCAACAAGAAATCAACCAATAACAAATGCTGGAGGGGCTGTGGGGAAAAAGGAGCCCTTGTCCACTGTTGGTGGGAATGCGGGGTGGTAAAACCACTGTGGAAATCAGTGTGGAGATTCCTCAAAAAAGTAAAACTAGAGGACCCAGCACACCACAGTGCTGCGTCACTTCCATGTTTATAGTAGCACAATTTGTAATAGCTACTTGGTGAGAGTCCTTACACCCATCACAGAGGAGTGAATAAACAAACTGTGGCTTTTATATACAATGGAGTATACACCATAAAGGATAGGTTTGAGACATTTATAGGTAGATGGAAGCACCTTGACACTACACTTTTTGGTGAAATAAATGAGACACACAGTTATTTTAAATATTTCATTGTTTCTCTATGTGAGGAACCAAAAGGGTAAATCAGGACCAAAATGGGATGACAGATACTGGGAAACAGGAAAACACTATTCAAGCAGGAAGGAGAACACGGGAGCAGTAGAGGAGGGAGGGGAAAGGGAAAAAAAAAAAAAGAGTAGAAGTAAAAAAGTGGAAGCAAAGCTTTGTAAATAAAGAAGGGGAGAAGGGTGGAAGGGAGGTGGGGGAAGACGCAAGCTACACCACGTGCAGTTACAAATTCCCCATGATGTGTGTGAACAGTGTGTATCGAAAATGTGCTGATAAAGTTCAGTTTTTAAAAAACTAACTCAACAAGGTTGAAGCATATTTCTCAGGATCCTTCCAGTTTTACTCCTCAAAAGCATGTGCCTCTCTTCAGCACCAGCTGTGCCGCATTACCACTGCACAGAGGCCAAAGCAGGGGGCCCACACCTGCCTGCAGCCCCACCCCAGCCTGTGTGGGTCACACTTGTGACGCTGAACTTCCTGCATGGAAGGCTTTCTGCAGAACTCTCCTCTGCAGCCTCCCTCTGGCTTCTCCTCTTCTAAACCGTGATTCTTCTCACAGAAGTACTTTCATATTTTCAGCTTTGAAGCCCTAAATCTAGTAACATTTCTGGTTCCGGTGTTCCCCATAGCATCCTCCTCATGACTCTTAGAGGTGACTAAGAGGAAGTCAAGGGTGGAGGACATGAGCAGCCACGCATGTGGGTGTCTCCCCAAAATGCGTACGCTGAAGCCCTAACCCTGGATGGGATGGTGTTAGAAGGGTGTCCTGGGGATAAGTGGACTTGGCTGACATAATGAGAAAGGGTTCCCAGGGTGTGGGTTAGCAAAAGAAGTGACACCAGAGCTGTGTTTCTCCACTGTAGGAAGTTGCCACTTCCTGTGACAGGCTTCTGTGAACCAGAAAGAGGGAACTGTCCAGACATTGAAGCTGTTGGCTTCCTGTCCCTCCAACCTCCATAGCTCAAGAGAGAAAGTTTTGCGGCCTGAGCCACCCAGTACCACTGGCATTGGCAAAGGCTGAGCAGGCAATGCTCCCCTGTGGGGAGTGGAGAGCAGAGTGCCTGAGCAACACCCAGAGGGCAGGAAGGTCCCAAGTCAACGGGTGTTCCAGCCCCTGAGAAGACTGGGCACAGGAGGTGAGCTGGTTGCTAGGTTTCCTTTCAACTCAGCATGAACTCAGGCCCTGCTGCTTACCAGGCAGGCGCTGCACCACTGAGCTATACCCCCAGCCCCTCAACCTCCTCAATATATAAATAAACACACTGAGGTGAATGAGAAGTTCCTTCCTTCCCACCCAGAGAGGGCTTCCCCTGACCTCAGCATCCTACACATTGTCACTTATCTTTATTTCTCCATCCTCTTGCCATCCTTCCCCCTGCCAGGAACTCTGAGGGCTGCACTGTACACAGAACCACAGTGCTTTGTAAAGGTAGCCCAAACTGAAACATCATATTTTAGGAACAGCATAACAACTTAATGAAGTACAGGTGGGTAGGTAAGTTTTCTTTCAAAGGTCCTCAAAAGTGCATCCTATGAGATACTACATGAAACTCCGGCATCAGAGAGTGATGCAAGTTTACGTCACCTTTGCTGCTCTCTCTCAAAGAGGCCCTAGAGTTAGGTACCAAAGTGAGCTGCTCCTCCTCCTTTGCCGCAGAACTGGTAACAACCCCTCCCTCCTATCCTATATCCAAGTGCCCTCTTGCTTCCCTTCTCCTACAGCTGACTTCCAAAAACCTGCCAAGTGACACCTCTGGGTCGGCCACAGCCTCCCTTTTGGTCAACACTGTCAGACCTGGCTCCTAGAGCAGCCACGCTTGAGTCACTAGGACCCTGGGCTCCGCTGCCTGCTATAACCATGCCTGAGTAGCCCAGCACCCCTTGCCTCAGGAAGGACTGACTCCAGGGAAGCCCAGGGAAGTGGCTCAGTGTCCTTCCTCTCTCAAAGGGTCACCTCTGCCTGCAGATTCAGCAGCCTCGTTACATCACCCATGAAGCCATGAGGGCCTCCACTAGAGTCAATGTCTTGCATGTGGGTTTGTCCCACACTTGGAGTCCACAGCACACATTTGGTGCCTGTCAAAACTTTCCATGGGAATTTTCTCTCCTATCTCTGCAATTTTTGAGCTGCCAGAGCAGGAAATGGCACTTCCAGTCCCATGTACTCACCCCAGCACAACCTCACCCAAAGCACCTCCGGGGCTGTGAGCATCATGGTTGTTTCCAGAATGACAACACATAAGGCTTTATTTTTAACTGTAATTCAAGGTCAGAAATACCCCGTTCTGTTTAAAAGAAAAAAAAATGAGGCTCTATCATTTCACAGCTGGGGAAAGGGGACAGGAGGGCTTCTTTTGCTATTAAATCTGCCACTGCTGACACTAACTGAGTGAAAAAGAAGAATAATAAAAAGACATTACACATGCTAACCATGGGTGGAGCAGTGCACAACAGCACATTCTGATCCATCTGTAACCAGCTTGTGGGAGCTGTTTGCATTGAAACAGGAATATGATTTATTTTAGGGCCTGTGTGTCAAAACATCCCAAGGGTAGAGAGTTTTTCCAGGGCTGGGTCCTGGCATGGCCAGTTTACATACACACAAGTGCACAGACTCCCAGAGTGAGGCAGACAGGATGACGCGACACACCTCAGGCATCAGAGAAGGTGCACCATGGAAGGGAAGCAAGTGACCTGGGTAAGTGTCATGGCTGAACACAACTCTTTTCTAAAACCTGAGGTTGAAACAAAATGTTAAAAATACCAGCTGCGGAATTCCATATGTTTCAGCTTTGCTTGGGAATTGCCCAGACAAGGCCCCCAAACCAGAGCTTGCGGAGGGCGGTGTCACCCCTGTGGGCTGTGGAGACAGTGGGTGAAGGCCTCGCCCAGCCTCCAAAGCACAGAGGCAGCACCATCTATACTGCTGTCTGGATGACAAATCACGGCACCCTCTTGGTGGGCAACATCTCGAACTGTGAATAACACAAGTTTTCAGAGAAGAGACTGCAGAAACATTAGATGCATAAGCCCATCACTTCTACAGGACAACTGCTAACGTTTTCCCTATCTGCTCCTACTGATATTTTGTGGCAGGATTTTCTAATAATTTATGCATGACTTTATATATATCCTCCTTTATTTGTGTGCTTCTGTACAATGAAGACACCTTTAATTATTTTTAAAAAGTCTTTTATTTTTAAAACGTCTACACAGCTCAGACCCATAGTGATCCTCTTGTCTTACCCACCCCAGCACTGGTATTACAGGTGTGTGCACCATGCCCAGTTTTGGTGGCTGACACAGCGCACTCAGGGTTCCAGGCCAGCATGACATGAGGTACCAGGGATAAAATTTGGGTCCCTGTGCTTGCCAGGCAGGCACTTTGACTGCTGAGCTAACTCCCTTGTACCCTTCACGCCATTTAAATTTCAGCTGATTTACACTAAGATACAGAGCATGAGCTATTTATGCTCTATTTAATTATTATGTCAAATTTGTCTCTTTTAATCCAGAACCTGCCGTGGACTCCAAATCCCATCCAAGCCTATTGCAGGCCACATCCTGTGATGAAGGTCAACACTATCTATTAGGGAGGTGCTTTTGTTTTCCTTTAGGATTCCAGGCTACTCTAGGATCTAAGGCTCTACAGTAGGAACTGAGTGCAGAGATGTCTCCTGTCAACACTTATCCCTGGCTTTTACTTTGTGACCAGAGACACTACACAGTGCCCCACAGGTGACAGGAACCCCAGTCCTCCAGGGGAGCATGACAGCCCTGTGAGCTCAGAACCAGAATGGCTCACAGGGCACTGGTGGGCAAGGGAAGGTGCGGGCGAGGTCACCGTGCTTCACGCCTGCTAAACAGTAGTAATTCAGGCAGCGAGGGAAAGGGCAGAGAGGGCATCTGTTTTCAATTGTCCTGCCAAGTGCTTGCCAAAGGCTATAGCAGACTCGGAGACCACCCTCCACAGGGAGAGCAGTTGTGCGCTAGCTGGATATCACCAATATGCTCTGGGTCCAGGGCCCTGGCTTGCTTGATGCTGACAACCTGTCAGGTCTCTGGGGTACAAATCTCTCAAAATCCAAGGAAATCTGAAATTCTATCCATAAAAGCTTTCTTGCCCCGTTAGTTTTATAACCAGATGTTCCATCTGCCTATAAGCTCTTGTAATCCTTGGGAGTGACTTTACACGAAAGGATGAAGGAAGCCGCCTCTCACTGTGCTCACTGCGTGCATGCTTGCTTCCAAGGCAAATCTGACCTAACAGTCTCCTCCAACACTGCTGGTGGCCAACCCTATCTGAGGAGGTCTGAGAGCTCAAAGCAAGACGTGCCGCACAGATTCTGCAACGCTGATTTTCTCTCTTGTGCATCTTCCAACTCCTGCATCTAATCCCAAGATCATGACATTGACTCCAAAACATGGATGTTCACAGCCATAAACATTTAAACTACAAAACAAAGACCACTTCGCTGTGGCGACACATTCCCCTGTATAATAACCTTGACCATGACCATACATGTGTTATTTTTCTTTTATGACAAAAGATGTTAATGCCTGAATCTTTTTTCTAAGCTAACCTCAGCATTCAGCTTTAACTGCATGCAGGGCTAGCACTTTGGAGGCATACGTGGATTGCAGGTTGGCCCTTGTCCCTAACAGTTTGCCCTCACTGCATAGAAGTTGGGATCACAACCCTCATGCAGTCGAGGACTCTAACCCAGGGTGGAACACTTGGTTGTTTCCTTGTCTCTCTAGCAGGAAGGGCTAAGGGGAAGCTCTGCCAGAGAAAACAGCTGGGTGCTGCTTTGTTCACACAAGCTCAGGGACAGGTTGGCAGGTGGTGGAGCCCTGCCTGTTCAGCCTCTCCAGAGTCCACAGATCTGATGTCAGTTCTCTACACGAGACCAGCTGCCCTCCACCTCACTACCCATCTTCTACTACAGCAAGGCCACTGCTCCCTAGCAGCAGCCACCCAGGAGCTCCTCCCAAGGACCTGCCCTGTGTCCTTTGCCAGGCTCCGCATGACAGGTCAGATACTAAGGCATATCCTCTGCTCTAGGGATCTCAGCCAAACCAGTCAGACAAACCATGTGCCTCTACACTTAACAGCCACAGGTAAGTCCAAGCACTGGAACTGCAGTAAGAGCACAGGGCTTGGTGGCAGGCAACCTGGACAAGGTGTTACAGGAGAGGAACCAAGCAGCCTCTATGGGAGTCCGCCTCCCAGCTGAACCTTCAATACCCTAGCAAGCTGAGAGCCCAGGAGCTATCACCAGCCCGGAGGGGTGCTTTCCTGACCCACGGGCCATCTTTACATCAGGAAATTAGTAGGAATCTAGACACCTGCTTTCCTTGAAGACAGACAGGCCAGTGGTCAGCTGGGGTGAAGAGCAGCTGCCCCTAGAGATGCGCACATGTGCCAGCCAGAAGGCCTCTGCCCCACCTACCTGGCACTCAGTGCCCTCACCAGCTCATCCTCTGCCCCCGCCTGCAAGTGTCTGTGTGGGGTTCTGGTCTCACCAGACTCCTGAGCTGGGGATTCAGGGGTGGGTGGGGGAGTCTCTTTCCCAAGTGGTCATCACATCAGCACGAACTGTAACAATCCAATGTCACCTGCTATCTTTTGGTAGCCTCTATCCTTTGAGCTCTTTGAATGCTGGAAGACACTTCTGTGCTGGTTTTAAAAGAAGGGACCAAACTAACAAATAAGAGTTGCTCCCCATGCTCAAGAAGCAAAAGTCTACTAGAGAAAAACTGTTACAGAGGGACAGTCAGGGCCAGCAAATGCTAACCTGAGGCACAAAGCTAAGAGGGTACAACTGAAAGCAGAGCCAGGGACCAGACTGTGCACTGGTGACACAGCTCTGGGGAGCAGGGTGAAGAGTAGGGAAAGCAAGGCAAGGGGAGAGAAAAGTGGTCGAGGGGCTCACCAAGTAGACTGCCATGTGGACAAGCTGAGCTGAGATACTGGGTCTCTCTGTGGAGCCATTCAGACAGTGCCTGTGACCAGGCCAGGCAGGTTCAGATTTCAAGTTAGAGATCAGGAAGCACCCAGGCTTGAGCAAGCACAGCAATCAGGGTTCTTGTTTATAATCACTAGACACTTATACCAGCAACTCAGGTGAAAAAGAGCTCGCTTTGAAGATATCAGATCATTCACAAAAATCTCCTATGTGTAGTGTCATGTTCTCATCCTCTGTTAGGAGAAGCTCGAGCTAGGAGGGAGGCTGCCAGAAGCTGGGGGAAGCAGGCAGTGAGCAGTGTGGTCACTGTCATTCCACAGCACAGGCTAGAAAGGACCCTAGACTCCAGGAACTGCAGATCTGTGCTCTCAGGCACACACAGTGTGGCATGGAAGAGGAGCCGCATGTCCTTCCAACATCCAGGTTTCAAGGGACCCAAGAGAGACAAAGGTGAGCCCTGCCTTTCACCTCCAAGGCAAGAGCCTCCCGTCCCCAGGTCACCAGCAGGAACAGCAAGACCTTGATGAGATGAGCAGGGCTCAGATGCCACCACCCAAGACCTACCTGACAGCAGCAGAGGGGACGGAGCATCCCTGCCTTCCCTCGCCAGAAACCCCGCTGCCAGCCTCCTTTGCCAGCTCATTCCTGCAAACACACTTTCAGGTGTGCATGCCCTCCCCAAGGGCTGGTCCCAGGATTCAGCACCATCTGAGCACTCACCTCGAGACTGGGAGGCAGCAGGTGGCTCTCCCAAGGCTGGGAGTCTCCTGTAGGCTCTGAGCACAGAGTGCACACAGCTGTGTGGACACAGGAGCACATACAGCACCAACCCTCAGGCAGTTAAGCTAACAAGCGCTAGATACCTTAGCAGTCAGACACAAGCTGCGGGAAGACTTCGGCTCAGGGTGATAAGTAAAAACTAAGTAAATATGGTGATTTGAGATGAGTGGAAATCTTTATCACACAAGTGCACAATTACGCTTTCTGAGACTCCAGGACCCCAGAAGCCTTTCCCACTGTTTGCTGAGGGCTAGAAGGAGTCATGGCTTTAGCCACCTCCTTGGCACAATCACATAGCTGTATGAACAGAAAGCTCCAGCAGGCGAAGCTGAGCGTGGTTTCCAAGAAGAGCCACCCAGAAGTGGCCAGGGAAACCACTTCAGAATCCACTCTGCATTCTCAGTTCTCCCTGTTCTGGGGCATAGGCTTTTTGGAGGAGTTAAGCAGCACAATGGAAAAACACTACAAAATCCTCCTTGAAGCTGGACTGTGGTTTCAAATTTATTTTTCTACTAATGATATTTTTCATAAATGTGAAGTTTCTGAAATGGTCAAACCCACAAAAAATCAACTGCTGTTTTCAGCCACGTTAGTATCTCATTCCCATGCTGCAAAGCCCAAATTGAATTACCACTTTTACATTCAAAGGGGAAAAAGGATCTTTTACTACCTGCTTTTAAAAGCAAAACCACCAATGGGGTGGGGGGGAACCTGTATATGCATTTTCAACCAAACCACATTAATCCATGGAAAACTACATTCCTACAGGCATCTATGAATACCAAAAAATCCACTGCTTAATGCCATTTTGTCCACAGAGAGTAACATTCTCGTGTTTATAGCTTCCCTTGTGCTGACTTCCAAAGAAGCAAGAGCTTTTATTTCATAATAAAGTGTTTCATGAAGCACCGTCTGTTTCAGTTTTCCTCCTCTGACCTCAACGCTGTCTATCGCTATGACCACCCTTACCTGTACCCTAAGGCAATACTGGAAGCTCCTCTCCCTCCGGGCACTGCTTTCCTCCACCTGCAGTGTCTTCCCTTCAATCCTCTGTGCCTGACGCTACGTGAGCTTCCAGATGACCACTCTAGGTGCAAGTCCTATGTATGTGGTCACATAGGAACCTATCATGTTTCTCCATGTCTGACTGCTGCACTCAACCTCCAGCAATATCTTACAGTGTGGCTGGGACACCCTGTCCCTTCGTAGCCCTGAGCTCCCAGGAGGAATGACTACATCTGCACAGGCCAACTGTTCAGTCCTCCACCTTTTCCGGGGCCAGCACACGTCCATCTCTGCCCCCACACTCACTCCCCAGAACAGGATGGTCTGAGGCAGGCCTGCATATCTCTTTACCACCCACACAGCCTCCCAGTTACCCACAGTGCAGGATGACAGGAATGGGGAGTCTACCCTGTGCACTTTCCTTACCTGCCTATTAAAATACACCAGTCCTGGAATTCTGATATAAAAAGGAATAAGTTCCTGACTTAACTTTCTTCTATAAACTGAATTATGGGGTTGGGAGGTAGGAGAATAAAGAGAAAAGAAAGAAGGGTGAAGGAAAAATTCATGCATGTCTGAAAACCACGCAGTGGGTGGCTGGCCTGAAACACCTGGCTGACTCTGGCAACTTCCCGATCCTCCCCCACAAGCTCACAGACAGAGAGCAACCAGCCTGAGACACCAGGCTGACTCCGACAACTTCCCAGATCTCGGCCCCGAACCCACCGAGCAAGTGGGAATTTTCACAACTCACCCAGCTTCCCAGCTCAGTGAGTGTGTGGTGAGACTGAGGGAGAGCCTTTGGCTTCTTCCCGGGTGCACATCGCTATCCGGATCCCTACCCTCAAGCTTACAGAGAGAGGGACTGACCTCAAACCTCAGGGCCCATTCACCGGCAACACCCTGGAGCCCCTACCCCAAAGCCCACAGAACAAGTGGGAATATCCCCAAACCGTGGGCATCCAAGTTCAGTGAGTGTGTGATGAGTCTAAGGGAGAGCCTTTGGCTTCGTGCTGCACACTGAACACAACAGCTAGATCCAGGCTGGGCATAACTGGATAATTTCAAACTTAATAGACTGGCACCCAAATCTCATTACACACTAAGGTTATACCTGTACCAAAGCTCTACACCAAAGGTCAGAGGTCAGTGCTATACAAAATGACAAAAACAAGGAAGAAAATACAATCTCAGCTCTTGAGTCCACCAATAAGTGCAGAGGACACTAGCTCAGCTACAATGAATGAATTAACAGAGATGGAAGCAAAGGAACAACAGCAGAAAGGTATAGAAGAACTCAGACCAGAATTAACGCCTGAAATAAAAAAAGAAATATTTGAATACATAGCATCTGAAGTAATGAATCAAATTCAGAAATGTATGGGGAAAACCCAACGTTCACCAAGAACAAGTACAGAGAACACTATTCTAGCTGCTACGTATGAATTAACAGCATCGGAAGCAAAGAAACAACAGCAGAAAGGTCATGAGGAACTCAAAGCAGAAATAATTTCTGAAATCAAAAAAGAATTCATTGAAATCATAGAATCTAAAATACAGAAACATAGCCAGGTGTGGTGGTGCATGCCTATAATCCCAGCACTTGGGAGGCTGAGGCAGGAGGATTCTTGTGAGTTCGAGACCAGCCTGAGCTACAAAGTGAGCTTATGGTCAGCTTGAACTGCATAGTGAGACCCTGTCTCAAAAAAGACAAAAAAATAAATAAAAATAAAAAATAAAATAAAATACAGAAACAACTCTGGAAATATACAGAGAAAACCCAATTTGGAGGAAACTCTGCAGAAAAAGAAATAGCAGCTACCTCTAAAGAAGACATGCATAAAAAAAATGAGGAGATCAGAAATATGATGGATTCCTGGAATGAGCAATATAGAAGAGAAATAGAATGCATGAAGCAGAGTCAAAGAGATATAGAAGACCTAAAAATATCAATCACGAGTTTACAAAACCATTTGAATGAAAGTGAAGACAGAGTTTCAGATCTTGAGGACACTGGTGGAGCTAGTGAAATGGTGAGAAAAGATCTCTTAAAAACAACGGGAATGCAGGAAAAAATAATCCCTCACCTGCAAGATGACACCAGGATGAACAATGTGAGATTCACTGGCATTAATGAGTATGAAGGACTCAATACACATGATATAAAAAGAATATGGGCAGAAGTAATAGCAGAAAACATCCCAAATATGAACAATCAAACATTCAGGTAACCGAAGCATAAAAAACACCAAACAACTTCAACCCAAGTAAAAACACACCAAGACATATAATAGTCAAGAAATTTAACACAAGAATAATCTACTGAAAGCTGCTAGAGAGAAGCGGATGACATTCAAAGGAAAACCCATCAGAATTACAGCCGACTTCTCTACACAAACCATAAAGGCAAGGACAGCATGGAGCAGAGTTCTTCAAGTCCTCTATGAAAATAAATTCCAACCTAGACTATTATACCCTGCAAAACTCTCTTTCAGTTTGATGGACAAGTGAAATACTTCCACAACAAAGAACAACTAAAGAATTTCAGGATGACAAAGCCATCCCTTCACAGGCTACTGAAAGATGTTCTAGAGAGAGACCACAATGACCACAACTCCATGAATGAGAACAAAAGGAAAACATGAAAATAGGACAATTAAAAACAGGAAACAAAGGAATACACAACACCATGTATCATGACAATCGTAAGTCAACACTTTTCAATTATAGCCATCAATGTAAATGGACTCAATTCACCAATTAAGAGAAATAGACTGGTACAGTGAATTAGGAAACAAAATCCAACAATATGCCATATAGAAGAAACACACTTATCTCAAAAGGACATTCATAGGCTCAAAGTCAAAGGATGGAAAACAATACTACATGCCCCAGCACCTCAGAAAAAAGCAGGAGTAGCAATTCTGTTCTCAGACAGTCTCAACTTCAAACCAAGAATGATCAAATGACACAAAGAGGGCCACTATATATTGGTCAGAGGAAACATTCAAGAGCAAGAGGTAACACTCATAAATACCTATGCACCAAACACAGGAGCACCCAACTATGTAAGACAAATCTTAATGGACATGAAAACCTAATATCTAAGATCACAGTCGTAATGGGAGACCTTAACATCCCCTTATATCAAAACAGAAAAAAAAATTAGCAAGGAAGTAGCAGAACTGAACCAGAGCTTGGAACAAATGGACCTGATGGACATATACAGAGTGTTCCACCCAACCACAGCTCAATACACATTTTTTTCAGCTGCACATGGGTTACTTTCCAAAATAGACCACATACTAGTGTAGAGGATACATGTAAGTATATGCAAGAAAACAGAAATTATCCCATGCATATTATCTGACCACAGTGCAATGAAACTGGAACTAAATGACAAAAGAAAGCAGAAAAACTCACTAAAGTTATTGAAACTAAACAACACCCTACTCACCAATCAATGGGTCACAGAAGAAATTCAACAATATCTGCAATTCAATGAAAATTCAAGCACAACTTACGGGAATCTGTGGGATGCGATGAAAGCAGTTCTTAGAGGGAAAATCATAGCTATGAACTCACACATTAGGAAAACAGAATGGGAACAAATAAACACCCTAATGTTGCACCTCCAACATCTAGAAAAAGAAGAGCAAACAAAACCCAGAGTGCAAAGATAGGAAGAAATCATGGAAATTAGAACAGAAATTAATTCAATTGAGATGAAGAAAACAATTCAAAGAATCCACAAATCAAAAAGTTGGTTCTTTGAAAGACTAAATAAAATTGATAAGCCTCTAGCCAACCTCATCAAAAAGATGAAAGAAAAAATTCAAATGCAAGCAATAAGGAATGAAAAATCAGCACAGACCCAGTGGAAATTCAGAAGATTGCCAATAGCTACTTTGAGAATCTTTATGCTCACAGAACAGAAGACACAGATGAAATGCACAGATTCCTAAAAAATTATAAATTACCAAAACTGAGCCAAGAAGATATAACAACTCTCAATAAGCCAATAACAGCCAACAAAATAAGAAATGTAATAAAAATCCTACCAACAAAAGAAAGTCCAGGTCCTGATGGATTCACAGCTGAATTCTACAAGAAATTTATACAAGATAAAATCCCTACACTCCTCACACTCTTCAATGAAACTGAAAAGGAAGCAGACCTCCCGAAACCATTTCTGGACACAAGTATTATACTGATTCCAAAACCAGGGAAAGACACAACTAAAAAGGAGAACTACAGGCCAACCTTCCTCATGAACAGACATGCAAAAGTCCTAAATAAAATCCTGGCAAATAGAATAATGGAAATCATCAAGAAGATGATACACCATGACCAGGTAGGATTCATCCCAAGAATGCAAGGATGGTTCAATATTCGAAAATCTATAAATGTAATACGCTATATTAATAGACTGAAATCTAAAAACCACATGATCTCAATTGATGCAGAGAAAGCTTTTGACAAAGTCATGTTCAAAGTCCTACAGAAAATTGGAATAGATGGACTCTACCTTAACTTGATAAAAGCCATCTATGACAACCCAAAAGCTAATATAATCGTAAATGGGGAAAAACTAAAATCTTTTACTCTTAAATCAGGTACAAGACAAGGATGTCCTCTATCACCCTTCCTATTCAATACAGTTTTGGAATGATTAGCAACAGCCATTAGAAAAGAGCAAGAAATAAAAGGAATAAGAACAGGTAAAGAAGAAGTTAAATTATCACTATTTGTAGATAACATGATACTTTACTTGGAAGACCCAAAAAATTTCACCACAAAATTACTAGAACTGATACAAAAATTCAGTAGCATAGCAAGATACAAAGTTAATACTCAAAAGTCAATAGCATTCCTCTACACAGATAACAAACACACTGAGACAGAAAAACTAGAAGCAATACCTTTTACAATAGCATCATGGAAAATGAAATACCTTGGAATTCACTTAATCAAGGAAGTCAAAGATCTTTTCACGGAAAATTACAACACCCTAAGAAAAGAGATTATAGAGGCTTTCAGAAAATGGAAAGATATTCTATGCTCCTGGATAGGAAGAACCAACATCGTGAAGATGGCCATACTCCCAAAATTGCTGTACAGATTTAATGCAATCCCCATCAAACTGCCACCAACATACCTCCCAGACCTAGAGAAATCGTTCCTAAAATTTATTTGGAACAACTAAAGATTTAGAATAGCAAAGGCAATCTTGGCCACTAAAGACAAGGCAGGAGGTGTCACAATTCCTGACTTGAAATTATATTACAAAGCCACTGTGATAAAATCAACATTGTATTGGCAATGAAGTAGACCTGAGGATCAGTGGAATAGATTAGAAGACACAGAGGTATCTACAAACACACTCAGCCACCTGATCTTCGACAAAGGGGCCAAACAAGCTCACTGGACAAAAGATCGCCTCTTTAACAAATGGTGCTGGAAAACCTGGCTTTCTACATGCCAAAAATTAAAACTTGCCCCAGTTCTATCACCATGCACTAAGCTAAGGTCAAAATGTATTAAAGATCTAAACATTAAAACAGAAACACTCAATCTCCTGGAAAAGAAAGTAGGAGGAACTCTTGAAGACATAGGGGTAGGTAAAGAGTTCATGAGCAAACATGTATTCGCATGGGAAACACTTGAAAGAATCAAAAACTGGGATCAACTCTTCTTGAGGAGTTTCTGCACGTCAAAAGAAATTCTCAACAAAGTGAAAAGACAGCCCACAAATTTGGAAAAAACTGCTAACTAATAAGCAATCAGAAAAAGGTCTGCTCCCTAGAATATATAAAGAACTAAGATATATTAGAGCCCTCAAATTTAAAGACCCCTTTACTGAGTTCTTTCATTCATGGTCTATAATCCAATGTATCCAACAAAAATTTCAGAAAATTTATAAAGACATACATAACAAAGAAATACGATATATTTATTTTATAGGGAAAGAGAACTGAACTCAGTAACCGCAGTAACACTTTCTGGTACAGCATATCCAGAAGACCTTTCCCCTGCATGGCACTAGGCAGTGTACTCACCAACTACTTGATCACACTTCAGAGAGACACTCACAAAAGAGGACTCCAGAACTGCCTCAGAAAGCAGCAAGAAAGACAGGATAAGTGTGTTTGAACCAAGGATGCTGTCCTGAAGGGAATCCATGCCCATGTGTTTTACTATAACGATCACCGTGCACCCGTACTATGCCTAGATTTTCTGACATTCAGTGAGGCATTAAGGAGGTAAAAAGATCTCACTTTCACAAACACTACATGAGCTGGCCCACTTCTCAAAGTGTGTACAACTGGCAATATCCTGGAAAGACAAACGACGATGCAGCAATGTTCTGGGGTCCTATGATCACACACACACACACACACATGGGTGTGGCTCCCCAGGGTTGGAGGTAGAGGACAGAACACACAGTGTGGTGGCTTCTCTGAGTTTGTCCTCAAGTAAGCACCAGGCACACATGGCAGCTCTCCTCCTCATCAGGGAATTGCTCCTCTTCCCTTTTCTTTGCATCTTCATCCTCTCTGCCCTTTTTCCTCTATGAGGTTAACAATATATTGCTTGCTATTCTTCTGTTAATTCTGTAGTGTTTTGTTCCTGCTTGAAACCTCTTCTGATTTCTCAGTTGTGTTACATTGCGCCATCTGAAATCATAAGGCTTTCCTAGGCAGAGGGCCCCTGAGTGTCTTTTCTGTCCTGTTGGTGGCCCTTGATGGAGTAATGGTCCATCTCTGTCGTCTCTCCCACTGCAATCCTTTCTAAAGACAATACCAAGAACTGCCTTACTCAGAGTCATTTAAAAAATTAAACACTGTCTCTGCTCAGAATGTAGAGTGGTAACCTGTTCCATTCTCCTCTGAAACCCACAAGGATGCACCATCCACTGAGACTTTCACATAGTTGGAGCTGCTAATGACTACACAAATCCAATGGGTCATTATTTGCCTTGTCATAACTCTTGACATGTGACAATGACTTGCTGAAAGCCATAGATCCATTCATGGGACAAAAAGCACAGTGGGCAGGAAATGGTCAACAACATCTGACACCCACAACCTCCAACTGAGGAGATCTCAGTAGGAAACTTTCTCCTTAGTACTTTGAAAAATAAAAACTAAAGGACACAGCAAGCAAATCACTAGCAGCAGAGCTGTCTCCCCAAGCCACATCCTGAATGACAGGGTGAGCTCTGCAAGTGAGCTTTGCAAGGCACAGAAGCAAAGGACCAGCCACAGAACAAAAAAGCTTTCACCAGACCAAGTGCAGATAAAATGCCAGGATGAGAGAAGTGTGCAACATCAAAAGAGGTCACAGTCTGTCCATCTAATTCTTAAGCGACAATAACTTGGAATTTACTCAAGAATAATATTCATTGCCCCAGATGTCTGGAAAGAAATGGCAACATTAGGTTTTATATGAAAAGAGATTAGTTCCTACTGGTACTATGAATTCGTTAGGAAGCATCTCAGCTGCACTGCACAGAGAAGCCTGGATGTCATTAAGGCTGCTTCCACACATTCCACTTCCTTGTGGGAAGGCCATGTCTCCCTGTGCTTTCGAAGCAGATCCTACCTATGTGATCAACCTGGGCCAATTGAATCAGGGTGGGTGACTTGGATCACACATGGGTAGGGTCCAGTACACACCAGGGGAACAGGGCCCAATTATCACAGGAGGGAACAGGGTCCAGTACGCATGGGGGAATGGGGTCCAGTATACATAGGAGGAACAGGTTGCAGTACACACGGGAGGATCAGGGTCCAATAACCACATGGGGAACAGGGTCCAGGACACACAGGGGAATGGGCAGCTTCACTTACAAAGGATGCTTAGGAACTCGCTGTGCTTCGAGGTCTAGTCAGAACACCCTGTACCATGGCAGCTCACACATTGTGTGACTTGTCCACTGGCCTGGGGATTAGAGCCAGGACCAGGGCCACCCATGGTTATAGTACTGCCCAGTGCCTAGCACCTCAGTCCTGGGCTCTTCCTACAGGTGACAGTGTTAAGATGCTGCATCTTAGGGCTGGAGAGATGGCTCAGTAGAATAAGTGCTTGCCTGGCAAGCACAAGGACCTGAGTTCAATCACTGGTTCCGCAAAAAAAAAAAAAAAAAAAAAAAAAA
>PVKA01025237.1:0-18695 GCA_004027165.1 Ctenomys sociabilis
ACCAAATACATTAAAAAGAAAAAATAAACAGCGACACTGCATAGCAAACAAGAGTAGAATTCAGATCCTCACTTGTAGCTAGCCAGCCAGATTTCAAGCATTCAAAAACCCACATGTGGCCTGTGGTTCTCATATCAATAAAGATAAAAAGCACTTCTATCTTCTCAGATATCCCATATCTGTGCTGTCTGTTCAGAGTTTAAGTCTAAAAATGGAAAAGTGCCGAGAAAATGCTGAGCAGCACCTGTCAAGTGCTGGGTCCTGAGTTCAATACCCGGTTCAAAAAAAAAAAAAAAGAAAAGAAAAATGGAAAAGTACTCAACTGGGCCTCTCTCCCTTTTCAGACCATCTCATTATTGTTCAGTGCACAGCCAATAACTTCCTATGGTTGCCTTTGCTGGTCATCTTTTCCTTTTTATATCAGATTTTTTTTTTCTATACTGGGGAACAGCACTGGATCTGGCTTCCTCTGCCCTGATGGCCCCTCTCCCTCCTGCCACTCCCTACACAGCTTCCCCTGGGAATCTCCTGCCTGCCGCACCCAGTGTCCCCCTCTCTCAGGGTTCATCCCCTCAGCTCTGCTGAGTGAATCCTCAAGTCACTTCCTAAGATAGTGACCTTCCTAAGAAACAGGCAGGGGCTGGGGAGATGGCTCAGTAGAATAAGTGCTTCCTTGGCAAGTGCAAGGGCCTGAGTTCAATCCCAGATTCCAGAAAAAAAAAAAAAAAGAAGCAGACAAACTTTCTAAATTTTCTTACACCCAAATATCTTTATTTGACTTGATTGATACAGAATTCCAGGCTACTCATTTTTCCTTAGCATTTAGAAAACATTGTTTCATTTTCTTGTAGGCTCTAGATGCATAAATTTGCTGATGAAGAGTTTGATGTCAATCAAAGAGGTTTTCTTTAAAAAAGAAAGAAATCAGAGCTGAGGGTAGAGCTAAGTGGGAGAGCTCTTGCCTAGCCTACCTTGGGTTTGGTTCCCCATACAGATGGGGTCAAAAACAAACAGTAAAAGGGCCAGAGATATAGTTCAGCATACTAAGCACCAGCAGGAACCAGCGTTCGATCCCCAGCACTACAGGCCACTCCAGCACCAGCCCCCACTAGGCTCACTGAGCTAGCCACTGAGACTGGGCATGGTGGCACATGCTTGTAATCCCAGTGCTGGGGAGGCTGAGACAGGAGGATCACTCAGTCTGAACTGCATAGTGAGACCCTGTACCAAATAAACTAATTAAGAAAAAGGTGGGGGGGGGCTAGGGAGATGGCTCAGTAGAATAAGTGCTTCCCTGGCAAGCGTTAAAGGTCTGAGTTCAATGCTTGGCTGAGGCAGGAGGAGCCCTGTGAGTTGGAGTTAGTCGGAGGCTAGTCTGGGCTACAAAATGACTTCATTGCCAGCTTGAAACTGCATAATGAAACCCTCTCTCAAAAAGACCAAAAGAAAAAAAGTCCCTCTTTTCTTTTAAAAGAGAACCAGGACAGTGACTTCTCCACCAGACATGACTAAGGACACATCCTACACCTCTGAGAGGAACTGGTCCTGGTGTGACAACAGCACTCTGGGTGAAAGACCAGGGAGACAAGGGGCACGGGGAGATTCAACTGCCAGAAAGGCCAGTTAATGGCTCTCAACTGCAATTAGGTCCCCTCTTGACACAGGGACCAAGCCCAAGGCCTTCACACTGAGTTTACATCCCAGCCCTTTTATTTTATTTATTTATTTTATAAACAACATTTAATTGATGCTTTAAAACAAAATAAAATGCACAAGGGGCTGGGGAGATGGCTCAGTGGAATAAGCGCTTCCCTGGCAAGCGCAAGGGCCTGAGTTCAATCCCTGGTTCCAAAAAAAAAAAAAGTACAGTTTTCTTTGGGCTGGCAAGATAGCTCAGCGGTCTAAAGCACCTCTCAGGGACCGCGGTTCAAGCCCCAGCACCACATGCCATGCCAGCCCCTCCTCCCAGGGCGGGCTGAGCTGACCTCCCCTCCCCCCTGCAAAAAAAGAATCCGTGATGCGTGGCGAGATGGTGTAATAAATAAATGAATTAAAAATAAAATAAAATAAAATGCACATAAGGTTCCTTTTCCATCTTACTATGGAAGGGGCTGGGGAGATGGCTCAGTAGAATAAGTGCTTCCCTGGTAAGCGCAAGATTCTGAGTTCAATCCCTGGTTCACCAAAAAAAAAAAAAATCTTACTATGGAAAACATAACACTTAATATGAGTGCCCATTCTAGAATTTGCTTGACTGGAGCTTCAGTAAGTGATCAAAAACTCACCGTAAAAATAACTATTTAAGGGCTGGTCAAATAGCTCAGCAGATTAAAGCACCTGCAAGCAGGCTCAGGGGCCAGGGTTCAATCCCCAGGCCTATTGTACTGGCCCCACACCCCCTGGGTGCGCTGAGATGGCAATTGAGACTGGGCATGGTGGCACGTGCCTATAAGCGCAGCTCTTGGAAAGCTGTAAACAGGCAGATCACTATGAGTCTGATCTAGTAGTGAGACTCTGAACACCCTATAGAACCTTCCCTAAAAAAAAATACAAAAAAATAAATAAAAATAACTAAAAAAATAAAGGGCCAGGCAGATAGGTCAGTGGACTAAAGCACCAGGTTAGACAGGCCCAGGGATTAGGGGTTCAATCCCCAGCATTCCATGAGGGCCCTGCCCCAGGTCATACTGAGATAGTGATTGAGACTAGGTTTGATGATACCTGTAATCCCAGGGTTTGGGAGGCTGAAAACAGGAGGATCACTATGAGTTTGATCTGTATAGTGAGACCCTGTAGACCCTGTACTAAATTTTTTTTTAAATCAGATATTGCTTATGTAAATTGTATGTATTGTTCCCACCTAAAACTTAGTCTAGTTCTGCCTTTTCACCATTGTTTCTACTGTGAGAAAAAAGGTTGATCTATTCTTTGATGTGAGAAAATATTTTGATGTTTCTTTTCTCCTATTATACAAATATGGGATTTTAAAAATCTGGTTGGGGGTGCTTAAAGAGATTGTTAAGAGGGCTGGGGTGGTAGCTCAGTGGCATAAGCACTGCCTAGCAAGCACAGCACAAGGTCCTGAGTTCAATCCCCAGGCCAAAAAACAAAAACAAAACCAAAAAACCTGAAAGAATGTTAAGGCATATACATGTGCATATATATATATGTATATATATATATTTTTTCATGTATTTGGTACAGGGTCTCACAATGAAGCTCAGACTCATAGTGATCCTCCTGTTTTCAACCTCCCCAAGTGCTGAGATTACAGGCAAGGGCCCACACCCAGACTCCTTCCCCTGGTTCAGCACGCCCCTGGGGCAGGGCTGGCACAGCATTTGGGACTCAGGGGTTGAACCCCTTTGCTTGCCAAAGCAGGTGCTTCGTCTGCTGAGCTGTCTGGCCAGCCCTCGTTAAGGCACCTTTTGCAATTTAAGAAAATTAAACTGAAATTATCTGCTCAGTTATTTCTCTTTTTTATTATTTTTATTCATTGTAAATGCTCAGTTATTTCTTAACAAATTAGTAATTTTTAGTCTGAATGGTACACAAAATATTAGTAAAAATAATTAGACATACTATCCTTAAGGAGATGAAGTCAATAAAAACAGTTGACTGGAGCATTTACTATAAACATGTCCAATTTTATATCTCCTTGCTGTCTACATGCAAGTATTATTACATTTCTGTTGAAAACCTCAGATTTGTTTTCAAAAGTTGATTCTCTAATGCTAATTTTACCAGAAAAATGCATTTTACATTATTAATCTCATCAGTATAACTTTCCTATAAATATGAAACATTTGGAAGAATAAAACCTTGATTTATAGTGGTAGCAAATATCAGTCATGACTAAAAACAAATCACAAGGTGTTTTTGGCAGAACTGGGGATTGAACTCAGGCCCTTTCCAGGCAAGTGCTTATTCCACTAAGCCATCTCCCCTCCCCTCCCTTTTTTTTGAAGCTTTTGACACTTTGAAAAATCTAGCATAGGTTTGGGCAGATAGTTCAGTCCTGAGTTTGATCCCTAGTAACACCAAAAAAGAAAAGAAAGTAGAGAAATGTAGCATATCATTTATCTTTGTTCTCTAAATACTGTGGCAAGAAAAGTGACCAGGGGTCTGGCAAGATAGCTCAGTGGTCTACACCGCCTGCTTAGGCAAGCTTAGCAAGTGTTAGGGACTGCAGCTCAACCCCCAGCACCCTCAGGGCAGGCTGAGCCAGCCAAAACAAAAACAAAAAGTGACCACAAAGTAAAACATTAATACTAGGGCCAGCGAGATACCTCAGCAGACTAAGTTCCTGGCATGGCAAGTACAGAGACCAAGGTTCAATTCCTGGTCCCACAGGCCGTGCCAGCCCTACCCCTGGGATGTCTGAACCACCAGAGTGACCAAGCCTGACGGCACACACCTGTAATCCCACCGCTGGGGAGGCTAAAGTCAGGAGGATCACTCTGAGTCTGAGCTGTGTAGTGGTACTCTGTACCAAATACATAAAAAATAAGAAAGCAAAAAGTGCTATCGAGAAGAAATAATTAGGGTACCAGACCTGATTCTTAGAAATAAAAAGCATAGGGGACTGGGGAGATAACTCAGCTTGCTTGGCAAGTGCAAGGGCCTGAGTTCAGTACCCAGTTCTTGGAAAAAAAAAAAAAAAAGTGAAATAAAATAAAAGTCTTGGAACAGCTGAGGCGATAGCTCAGTGGCATAAGCACCTGCTTGGCAAGTACAGGGTCCTGAGTTCAATCCCTGGTCCCACAAGAAAAAAAAGAAAAAGATTTCCCTAAAAATATTTGGAAAAAAAAACAAGTGTTGGAACAGAAAGTCATATAACTATCCTAGAAAACAGGACCCCAGAGAGTGGGAAGGAGCGAAATTAGGAGACTGCACTATCTATAAACCGCTGGGGCAGAAAGGCCCGGGCAGACAACCTCTCTTGCTGGGACCCGGCGGTGGCTCTCTGGATTGAGAAATTTCAGTCCTCCAAGCTGGTGCCACTGGCCCCTTTCTTGCTTTTTACCTCATGTAAATTTTCGCTTTGGGGCCTGTCCCGGGAGCTCGGGGCCCATATGGAGCCCTGTGCTCTTGGTCCCGAGCAGGGATGAAGCCCTGCTCTTTGTCCTTCACTGCTCTACCCACCCCGGGAACCTGCAGACTTTCGCAGGACTCTGCCTCTTCGTGGGAAGGGATGAGGGCGCACGCAGGGGCCAAACCGCACCTGCAGGGCACGTGTCACTTTCGTAAAAAGTGACATCCAGCCAAAACTGAGTCCAGGGTTGGTCCACCTCCCCAGGAGGACAAGGGATGATTGGATAAGGTAGTACAGGAACACAGAAGCTCAATACCAGAGGCTGGAAAGCCAGGCCTGTGGGGGTAGGAAAACAGGGATGGAAGGTGTCCCAGCAGCGTCCCCAGGCGCCCGCCTCCCTGCCAAGCTCGCAGTCTCCGCCCCGCACTCAGGCACAGTGAACCCCTGAGTGTGATTCACGATTTACAGCTGTCGTGAGGAACAGGAAGCAGCTGGACGAAGCTAACACAAATAAGATAGAAAATAGACTAAGACGGGACCAAGAGCACAGGGCTCCATATGGGCCCCGAGCTCCCGGGACAGGCCCCAAAGCGAAAATTTACATGAGGTAAAAAGCAAGAAAGGGGCCAGTGGCACCAGCTTGGAGGACTGAAATTTCTCAATCCAGACAATTCAGCAATTTAGTGAGAAATATTAGCCAGGGCAATTAGACAAGAGAAAGAAAGAAAAGGAACACAGATAGGAAAAGAAGAAGTTAAATTATCATTATTTACATACATAGAAGGCCACAAATATTTCACCAAAAGACCTCCACAATTGGGCCTGGTGAGATAGCTCAGCAGTCTAAAGCGCCTGCTTAGCCAAGTCTAGGCAGGCGCAGGAGACCATGGTTTGATACCAGCGCCACATGCCGACCCTCAGCACTCAGGAGGCTGAGGCAGGAGGATCCTTGTGAGTTTGAGACCAGGCTGGGCTACAAAGTGAGCTCAAGGCCAGCCTGAAATGTTTAGTGAAGCTGTTTGAAACTGCTTAATTTGAAACTGCCATTATACACACACACAAATGGCATAGGAAAAAATGAAAGTCTAGGGTGAGGTATTGCTCAGTGACAGATGCTTAGTATGCATGAGGCCCTGAGTTCAGTCCCCAGCACTACCCCCTCAAAAAGAAAATACTGGGCCAGCCAGATGGCTCAGTGGGTTAAAGCATCTTCTTAGGCAGATGCAGGGGCCAGGGTTCAATCACCAGACTGCAGTGGCCGTCCCTGCCCCTGGGAAACACTGAGATTGGGTGTGGTGGCACTTGCCTGTAATCCCAGCTCTTGAGAGGATGAAAACAGGAGGATCACTAGGAGTCCAATCTGTGTAGTGAGACCCTGTAGACCCCATACTAAATACATTAAAAAAAGAAGAAGCCCTTCCTGAAGGTGGGCCTAGCCAGGAAAAAAAAAAAAAAAAAAAAAAAAAAAAAAAAAATCCTTCTAAATACATAAAAAAAGAGAAAATACTTAGGTTGCCTTGTTTGTTTTGGTATTTTTATTATTATTATTATTATTGCATTTCTTTTTTAAGGAGAGGTTTATTTTTGTTTTTAGTGCTGAGGACCAAACCCAGTGCTTCCAGCTTGATGGGCAAGCATTTGACCACTGAGCTAAATCCTCAGCCCCAAGAAAATACTTATGGATCAACCTACCAAGGAAGTAACAGAGCTCTGCAATGAAAATCTGTAGTACTCTGAAAAGGAGATAGGAGAGGACACCAGAAAACAGAAAGATATCTCCTGCTCCTGGAGGGGCAGAACAACAGGGTGAAAACAGCCATGATGGCAAAACTGTTAGCCAGATCTAACACAGTCCCAGTCAAAATACCAACAGCATTCCTCAGAGAATTAGAGAAAACAGCCCAGAATTCATTTGGAACCAGAAGAGAGCTACAGTAACAAAGGCAATTCCAGGCAATAAGAGCAAGACAGGGGGCCAGCCAAATAGCTCAGCAGATTAAGGCCCCTGCTAGGCAGAAGTGGTGCAGCTGCAGCCAGAGGTTTGATCCCTGGTGTGTCATGCCAGTCCTGTCCCCGAGGCAGGGCGCGTTGAGACAGCTGCTGAGACAGTGTGGTGGCCTGTGCCTATAATCCCAGCTCTTGGGAAGCTGAACACGGGCAGATCACTAGGAGTCCAATCTATGTAATGAGACCCTGTAGAATCTGTACTAAAATGCAAGAAAAAAAGAAAAAAAGAGAAAGACAGGGAACATCACACTCCTAGACTTGAAATTAAACTACAAAGCTACCGTGATAAAAACAGCACGGAGCTGGGTATGGTGGTGCACAACTACAATCAGCACTCTGAAGGCTGCTCTTATACTTCCTGCTCTTCCCAACCTGTTCATCTGCACCATCTGCACTTTTTTTTTTTTTTTTTCCTGTAACCGGGGATTGAACTCAGGCTCTTGCGCTTGCCAGGGAAGCACTTATGCCACTGAGCCATCTCCCCGGTCCTCATCTGCACTTCTGTAAATGGGAAATACTTGTGAACCCATGGTTGGCAGGAGAAATGCGCCCTTGTCCCCATAGGGAGCTGGCTGCCCTGTGGGAGTTCAGAGTCTCTGCCCTCCCTGCCTGCCTCCCTCCCTCCCTTCCTCTCTCCCTTTTTCCTTCCCTCCAGACATTTTAGGTAGATAGTACTGTAGTTAGGAGATAATCAAGCATAGATTTAAAAAAAAAATCATAATAATGTCATATTTTTCCCTAGTTTTATAATTGCCATCTTCTGAAATAAAATTGTCTTTTTAATAGGTTTTGGAAGAGGAGGCAACAGTGACTCTCTATCGCTTATCAATTTGACAATAGTATTCGGAAAAATGCAGCAAGCTCTAGTTAGGTAAGTTTCTTGCCAGTACCCTGTGGACCTGAACCATAGCTAGAAAAACAAACTTGAATTAGGCCAACCACCAGCACTGGGATCTTACATCTTCCTCATACATGAGACAGGAAAGTTGTAAATTGTTCTCTTCACCTGTATACGCTGGCCAACCTCGGTCCTCATTGGCTCTTTTCCTTCTCAGCACTCCGCCCTGATTGTTGTGTGGAGATTATTTTGGGGTGGTGGGCAAAAGTGTGAGTGGTGTGCACTGTGCAGATGCACGCTGTTGTACTCAGAGCCTCCTCAGGCCCTGTGGCAAGGACTGTCCTACCTGCCGGCCATGCTGTGCGGCCCTTTCTCCTCCTCTGTAGCCACAGCCCTTCACTCATCTGTTTTGTTCAGTGTCAGAAGAATCTTCTGAAAAATATGACTTAAACTTGTATTAAAAAATCAAGAAGCCAGAGCCCGTGCCCAACCTGCTACCTCTCAGAATTATTCAGTGATTCTACATTTACAGTGAGAAGTGGGGGAAGATAAGTCATTGCCCCAGGACCTCTGAGAATTGGCTGCTGTTTCTTTTCCAAGACAGTCAGGTAGTTAGGTAGAAAAAGATCTGTAACCAGGAGGGAATGCTCATCCTTTTTACTGTAGCAGTATTCTAGACTCAGCAATTAGAAGCGTCCTCATTGGGAAAGGGTCTCCCCCCACTGTTCAGAGGCGAGTACTTCGTGCATATGTGCCAAAAGTGAGTTGGTGGGGGGAGCGGGAGCCTGTGGAATTTAAGGTCATTGTGAGGGCTGTGGGAATGATGGTCTGACTCCTGGAAGCCAGCTGACGTCGCCTCCTGAGATATCTGTAATCCCAGCACTTGGGAGGCTGAAAACAGGAGAATCACTATGAGTCCAATCTACATAGTGTACTATGTAGACTGTGTACTAACTACATAGAGGAAAAAAAAAGAAAAATATCAGGTCTCCCAAATTCAAAGACCCAATCAAAAAATGGGCATCTGAGATGAATACATACTTCTCAGATGAAGAAATACAAACAGCAAATAAATATATGAAAAAATGTTCAATGTCATTGGTCATTCAAAAGATGCAAATTAAAACAACACTGAGATCCCATCTCACCCCAGAAAGCATGGCTATCATCAAGAAATATCATCAAGAAATCAAGCCCAGGGGCTGGGGAGATGGCTCAGTGGAATAAGCACTTCCCTGGCAAGCGCAAGGGCCTGAGTTCAATCCCCAGTTCCGCCAAAAAAAAAAAAAAAAAAGATATACTATCAAGAAATCAAGCCCGAACAAAGGCTGGAGGGGCTGTGGGGAAAAGCAACACTTCCCCACTGTTGGTGGGAGTGTAGACTGGTGGAAGTCAGTGTGGAAATTCCTAAAAAAGTTAGGATTGGAGGTCCCATTTGACCTAGTTAGTCCCTTCTGGGTACCTTCCCAGAATTAAAACTATCATAGCACAGTGATATATATGCACCCATTTTTGTTTTTTTTCAGAACTGCAGATTGAACTCAGTCCCTTGTGCTTGCCAGGGAAGCACTTATTCCACTGAGACATTTCCCTGGCCCCTCACCCATCTTTATAACAGCACTATTTGTAATACCCAAGAGTTGGAAATAACCTAAATGTCCATCAACTGAGGAATGGATAAAAAAGATATGGCTGGGGCCAGGGAGATGGCTCAATGGAATAAGTGCTTCCCTGGCAAGTTCAAGGGCCTGAGTTCAATCCCTGGTTCCACCAAAAAAAAAAAAAAAAAAAAAAAAGATGTGGGCTTTTTATATAATGGAGTACTACACAGTCATAAAGAAAGATAACCTGGAGGCTTTTATAAGTACATGGATGCAACTCAAGACTATACTCAAAGTAAACCAGACTCACATGTGTAAACATCATAGTGTCTCTCTTAGTGTGAGAATCTGAGAGTACACACAATCCAAAATGCACAAAATGAGAAGTTGTTCAAAAGGAAAGAGAAATTGGGTTGGGGAAAGGAGAAAAGAAGGGGAATATATATATATATATATATATATATATATATATATATATATATGTTGAGATAGTTATATGACTAATTTCTTAGTAGTGAGATTATGGGCATGTGCCACCATGCCTGGTTGCAGAGCTGGCACAGCACATCCAGGGCCAACTCAGCATGCAATACCGAGCATCAAACTCAGGTCTCTGCCTGCTTTCCAGGCAGGTGCTTAGACTGCTGAGCTATCTCCTCAGCCCCTGTACAACTAAATTCTCTAAGATCATTGAAAAGAAAGGTTTAGCTAATGTTGTTTGGACAATTAAATGCCTATATCTAAAGACAATAATATACAATGAATGTATTAACTATATTAACTATTGTTTCCCTCCTATTATCTTTTTTTTTTTTTTTTTTTTTTTTTTTTTTTTTTTTAGGGATTGAACTCAGGTCCTTGCGCTTGTCAAGGAAGTACTTATTCCACTGAGCCATCTCCCTGGCCCCTTCCTATTCTTGTTCAGAATTGTTTTTTTTCAGTACTGGGGATTGAACTCAGGACCTTGTGCTTGCCAGGCAAACACTTATTCTACTGAGCTATCTGCCCAGCCCTCTTTGGAAATTTTTGTTTTTGTTTTTTCTCTTTAAAATAAAAATTAAGGGCCAGGGAGATAGCTCAGCAGCTTAAGTGCCTGTCTACTAAGCTCAAGGTCCCAAGTTTGATCCCTGGGACCAGAAAAATAAATAAATAAAATAAAGGGCAGGGGATATAGTTCAGTGGCATAAGTGCCTACCTGGCAAGTGTAAGATCCTGAGTTTGATCCCCTGTACCCAAATATATATAGTAAAAAATTTAAAACAAACAAAAAGTCTTCCTGCTCCAGCACTATGGAAAAGCAGGAAGATCCCAAGTTCAAGGCCAATGTGAGCAATGTAGCAATTCAACAAGGCCCTGTCTCAAAATAAAACAAAAAGGACTGTGGATATAGCTCAGTTTGAACACCCTGGGTCACCAGTATCCATAAATTAATTAATTAAAATGCACACACGCACACACACAGGGGCCAGGAGTTCGATCCCTGGGCCTGCCATGCTGGCCCTCCCTCTAGGGCTTGCTGAGATAGATGGCTATTGAGACTGAGCATGGTGGCATGTGCCTGCAATCCCAGCTCTTGGGAGGCTGTAAACAGGCAGATCATTGCAATCTAGTAGTGAGACCCTGAACATACTGTAGACCCTTCCCTAAAATACAAAATAATAACAATTGGTAGATGGTCTTCCTGGAGAAAGATGCACACTCTGGGTCCTGAAGGGTGAAGAGCAGAGAGAACAGGGCTCTGGCAGAGGGCACTGTTGAGAGAGAGCCAGAAACACAGGGCGGGTGCCCAAGTTAGCAAAGGAAGATGAGAGCATTCAGGTAGTATGCCCTAGTACAGCACCCTGGGGGGATGGTGGTACCAGGGACTGAACTCAGAACTTCGTGTTCGACAGGCAGGTGCTTATGCCGCTTAGCTATCTTCCCTGCCCTAAAATAGCTGTTAATTGCTGCTCTTGGCACCAGCTGCAGCCCAAGCAAGCACTCTGGTGTTCCCCACCCAAGTCAGGCCAGCCACTCCCATGTATATAAAATTGGTTTATGACTATAATCCCAGAACTTCGGAGGCCGAGGCAGGCCGATACACTAGCCTGAGCTGAAGAGCAAGACCATCTCAAAAAACATGACAAACGCCTTAAATGCTCATTAAAGCTTAATGAAAGGCTCCCACTAGCGTCACCAAGGCAACCTCAGGGAGGGGCAGATTGGAGTCCTCCCGCCAGGAAAGGAAATCTAGTTACCTCTAGGTCGAGGTCAAACTCCACCCCGCCAACACTCCGGTAGGGAAGCCCACTACAGGAATGGTGCCCCTTGCTGACCACTGCGGGAACTTCTGTGGGAAACAGGCACTGGAGCCTGGGCCCTGCTAGGAGCTAGACGAAAGCAATTGACAGTGGAGTAGAGGGGGCCAGAAGTATTCTCACCTACATGAAACACGGGCTTCTCAGGCGCTAGACAGCAGGCAGTGAGCTCCAGGTCAAGAGAAATAAATAAGAACCTAGCTCACTGTTTTATCTGCTAAATTTTCAGGCTCAGACTGGGCGTGGTGGCGCCCACCTGTAATCCCAGTGCTGGGGAGGCTGAAACAGGAGGATTACTACGAGGAGTGTGATCTGTGTAGTGAGACTCTGTACCAAATACATAAAAATAAATAAATTGTTCAGGCTCAGCTCGAACTTGGAATCCTGCCTCAGCTTGCTAGACTGCTGGAATGATAGACATACACCACTACACTTAAGTAATTTTTTTCTCTTTTTGAGACAGGGTGTTGCTATGCAGTGCAGGCTGGCCTTGAGCTCACAAGGATTATCCTGTCTCAGCCTCCTGAGAGCTGGGAATGCAGGTGTTCACCACCACATGCATGCTTAAATAATACTTAAGCATTTTTGAGTCTGGGCATAGTGGCACACACCTGTAATACCAGTGCTGGAGAGGCTGAAAACAGGAGGATCACTACAAGTCCAAGCTGTGTAGTGAGACCTTGCACCAAATACATTTAAAAATATAAAAAATAAAAACATTTAAGACTTTTTTTAATGGGTATGAGTGGTATGGTGGCACACTACTGTAATCCCAGTACTTGGGAGGCTGAGGCAGGAGGATCTCTGCTAATTTGAGGCCAGCCTGGGCTATATAGTAAATTTATTTATTTTGGGAGTACTGCGAATTGAACTCAAGACTTTGTGCTTGCCAGCCAGACACTTGTACCACTGAACTACATCCCCAGCTCCCACATAGTAAGTTCAAATATAGCCTGAAATGCACAGCTAGACTGTTCAAAAAAAAAGGCAGACATCAGTGGCTATATACCATGGGGGCTGCAGTTATCAAATGTCTATTTTTGTTTTTGAGACAGGGTCTCACTATGCAGTTCAGGCTGGCTGTGACCTCATTCCATAGCCCAGGCTGGTCTCGAACTTTCAAACATCCTGTTGCCTCAGCCTTCATCGGGAGTGCTGGGATTACAGGTATGCACAATGCCTGGCCTGGGGGCTAGTTTTTGAAAACAAATAGCAATGACAACCACCACCACCGGGGGGCATCAGAACTTACGAGTGTTTATCAGGCTTGCCTCAGCAAACACTGTGGCTATTAAAAATACTTAACAGCTAGTAGATAGCTCAGAGGCATAAGCACCTACCTGACAAATACGAGGTCCCCAGTTCAATGCCTGGCCCCTGTGAGACTGTCTCAAAATACACTCAGCTGGGTACAGCAACACATACTTGGCATCCCAAGTACTAGGGAGGCTGAAGCAGGAGGACAGTAAGTCCAAGGTCAGCCTGGCTAATTTAGCAAGGCCGTCTCAAAAATAAAAATTTGGCACCAGTGCCAGCACCACACACCTGCAAACTCTGCTGTCTGCTGAGGCAGGGGGATCACTGTGCGTAAGGCCGCACCGACCTGCGGTGGGTGAGGCAGCAGCACTCAGCTGGGCAGGTGTGTTCACTGCCTAGTGAGTTCCAGCAATCGATCACACACTTAAAGAGGCTTGAAACATCACAATTTTATTATCTTACAGTTCTTGAGGGCGAAGTCTAAAATGGTTTCACCAGCTGTCCCTTTGTGGGCCTCTGGGAAAACATCCATTTCTGCTTTTCCCAGCTTCCCTTTCTCTGCTGGGCCCACCTCAGAAACCCAGGGCCATCTCTGAACCACATCACATCTGCAAGGGCGCCTTTGCCACTAGGTAACTTTCACAGGTTCCAGGTTCTGGAATTCAGGATGGGTATCTTTGGGGGCTGTTACTCCATACCCATGAGGACTTGGGACAGGAGGAAGCCCTGAGGGGAGGGCGAGGGCAGCTCTGAGGTGATTGTAGAACTGCCCACAGCCTGCAAACCCTAACAGCTCACAAGAGATGGTCTGGGCTACAAAGGTGAATACTGTACTCCACTCATCCAGCGGCCTGTTTTTCATTTGTGAAACTAACTGCATCTTTTACTCTATGACAGCTTAGCGACTTAACTGGCAAGGTTCTCCTCTGGTAGTGACAGTCACACATTGTACCAGAAGTTCCTGTGTAGGCTGCCATTGGAAGGCCTAGTTACCATAGAAATTGGAGGCCCCGTCTCCAGCTAGAGACCATCAAAAACCTCTGCCGGGCCTGGCCCTCACCTTCCCCAGTTCCCAGCGTGGCTCCTGCTCCCTGGGGCTTCTGTGCACTCAGGTCATCTGCCACTAACAGACACACCAAAACAACATACACTCAGCTCTGCTTTCCTCGTGGGACCTAGAAACACTGCCCTCCAGATGTGCCTCAGTCCTGTTAGGCCCAGGGATTCTCAACAGGCTGCACACTATTTATTTACTTTCTGAAGTCTGTTTCTGAGACAGACTCTCCTACGTAGCCCAGGCTGATCTCTTAACTCATGGTGATCCTCCTGCCTCTGCTCCTGAGTGCTGGGACTGCAGGTGTACACAAGTGTGCCTGGCACCAGCTACACAGTGGAAACACCTAGGGAGTTTCTAAAAGACCCGCTACCCTAGCCACAGATTGCATGAACCTCCAAGGAGATTCCTGTGGGTGGAAAAGCAGAGAATTCTTCCAGTTGGTACAGGTGAGACACAAGGCAGCGCTGGTGGAGGTCTTAGGCCCAAGCTGTAAGCTGTGCCTGTTGGCCTCCCGTTGTCCCATCCAACTCAGATTCCTGAAGAGGACTGGCCCAGTTTTCTGTTCTCTCAAGGCCCTAGTCATGTGCCAGACACAGATGTGAGCCTAAGAAATGGAAGCTGCAGGGCCTAAAAGACCAAGCAGAACAAGCTTATGCCAAGAGAATTCTGGGAAAGGCGCCCACTGGGCATGGGCCAGCTCCAATTCACTGGGTGACCTGTGGTCACTCCCCCTGCACCTATGCACAGCATAGCTGGCTCACATGGCCTTGAACTGCCTTTCAAGTGGCAACACTGAGTCTGTATTGCACCTAAGGGCCATGGCAACTGCTGCACAGGGCAGGGAGGCACCTCAGTCTCCCAGGGACTCTAGTGACCTTGCCCTACTACCCTTGCTGACCCTCAACAGGATCCCCGAGTATTCTAGAATTCCTGGCCCTTCCAGATAGAAAGGCTCTACCTCCAAGGCTCTGTACTCCAGGAACTGCAAAGACAGAGAATTTGAGACTCTAAAAGTGAAAGACCTAAGAACGGCAAAAGAAGAAGACCCAGAGAAAACTAAAGGAGTGTGTGAATGAATTTATACACAGCCACAGGACTCTTCTGAGAGGCCCTGGTATGCCACCAAGGGTGGAAAATGGAGGTGAAGCAGCCCAAGACCCCTAAAACTCCCAAGAAGGAACTTCATGGAGCCCAAGAGTCACAGCCCAAGGCAGGCCTAAAGGGACTGTGGAGCAAGCCCCTCACTTCTGGCCAGGAGCACAGCCAACACCCTAATGCACACCCAGGATTTTATTGGGAAAAGGGAAACCGATGCAATGGTGGCCTGAGGCAGCTGTGGCCTCCCCCACCAAAGTCCAGGAAAGCAGGCACTGCCCAATGGGGTGCGCATGCAGCAGGCTCAAGTGTAGAGATCAAAGTCAATGCGTTTGGAATTGTAGAACTGACCACCAGGAGGATCCAGCTTCCGGCAGTAAACACCATCTGGGAAGTAGCCTTCACTCACCCAGGTCTGTAGGAAGAGAGGGCAGAACTGCAGAAGAATGACGAAGTTGAGGGAGGGAGGAGGCAGAAGGTCACAGCAGGGCTTACCTGCATCTGGGCACTGGTGAAAGGCCCATACAGCTCGGCATCTCCAGTGTTCTCCCACTTATATTCCCACATCACGTCCACCAAACCATCACCTGGTGACTCTGCTTCTACAATGACAAAGCCACCTGGGCCTCCAGCACACTGCCTCTTCCCCATAACAGCCCTCCTCTGGCCTCTGAGCTCACCTTCTCTCTGGGTGGAAGCAGGGGTCTCCAGGTCTCCCTCTGCTACTTCCTCAGCAAACATGTCCAGGGAGGGTGGAGGCGTGGGATCTCGGGGTCCCTGGGATCGGCAGCCCAAACCCTTCAGCCGCATGGCCAATCGTTCCCTCGTTTCCTGGTATACACCGAGGTTCCCTCGAGCCACCATCTGGTCAGCCAAGCCAGACAGCCGGTCCAGACGCTGGGGGGAGCTGGGTCGCCGAGGTCCCTTACTGCCCTCTTTGCCTCCCCGAGCCCCCAGGCGCCTCAGAGCTCCAGCTACTGTCTCTCTTGGCAACAACAGCTCCACAAGTCCCTCCAGGAGGGCCTGGGCACTCATCGGAGTCTGGCCCACGCTGTCCTCGTCCTCCTCCTCTGAAGCTTGGTGCTGATCAGGTGGCCGTTCCCTGATCTTCACCTGTAATGCAAGGACAGGAGGATTATTTCCTTTGACACAGCACAGAAACCCAGACCAGCACTCAGGCCCCAGCCAAGCCAGCTCCAGGCCACACCCAGTCAATGTTGTCCAGCCAGCTGTCTCGAATCTGTGCATCCCGGTTCAGGAAGTAGTTGCCATCAGCGTCAAAGTGGCCTTCCTCCATCTCCTCCTGAAGGTTGAAGGGTGTAATTCGCACACCCCCCTCGCTGGGAAGCGTGGCCGCTTCCTGACCTGAAAAGGCATCGTTTTCCAACTCTAGGCATGCAGAGAGGGACCAGACCACCCCTGCTCATCACCCCAAGAGTCCCACTTATCTCTCTGGCAGAGCACCTTTGAGTGCAGCTCACCTTCCACATCCTCAGAGGCCAGGATGTCATATTTGCTGGAGCCCTCCTCTTCCTCATCCTCCTCATCACTGTCCAATGAGTGTTTACCTTTGAAGCGGCTACCAGGACCCCCAGCCACAGGGTCTACCAGCTACACACACAAACCAGCAAAGGAGAAATTCAGATCACGGCCACTTCCCCAAATACTCCAGGATACACACCCAAGCTAACAATCTTTCAAACCCATTCCTCAGAAAAAAAGGCTAATTTTTTCATTGCTCCCCTCCTTAAGCTTCTAAGTCCTTCCCCCTTCATTTATCCACAAAATTAAAGAATCTACCGTCACCTTCTTCTTGGGAGCACTGACTTCGTCCTCCTCATCCTCGTCTCCCACACCTTGGAAAGTCACTTTCCTCTTTGGCATGACTGGACAGAGGAGCTGATGCAAAGAACAGGATCAAAGTAAGGAAACCGGGAGAGGAGGGGGCACGTGAAAGAGGGTCGACGCACAACAAAAGGGGAGCGCTGGGCCCTAAAGGGGCTAATTTGGCACAGAAGACAGCACAGAATCAGGGGCTGAAAAGGACAGTGAGGCGTCGCCTAACGCCCTGTGCAGAGGACAGAGGGGTGGCTGTGTGGGGATTCCCCGAGGACACCCACTCTGGGAAACGCTTCCCCACGTGACCACCCCCGCACCGCTAGAGCACTGGAGCTCGGCCGGCGGACGCCGCTCCCCAATCCTCAGCGCTCTTTGAGCGGCCCGTAGGACCACAGTGGCTCTAGGTCCTGGAGCCCTAGCCGCGCCGCTCCTCCCCAAGCAAACTCAGAATTCAACGTGGTGACACTCTCCCAACTGTCCCGGGCTTTGAGTACAAATTAAAAGGGCAACTGAGGCACGGAGATCTGGATATCCTCACCGCGCGCTCACCTGGGGACTCAGAGACAGGCGGGGGGGAAAAAAAGAAAGATGCTTTCACCACGGCTACATCCGGGGTATCCGACCGTCATCACCCGGAAGAGCACTACGAAGGCGCCAAGGAGGCCGAAAAAGACCTGCAGCGACGCCAGGGAAGGCGGAAGTGGCTTCACTCTTGCCAGAAAACTAACTGCAGGAACGGGCGGAAGTGCAGGAACCAGTGAAGACCTTCTTCCTGGCCAGAAGTGACGTAAGACGCATGGAGCTACAAAGACCGGAAGAGTGGCGTATAAAGGCGTAGACCCTGACCGGTTGGTGAGATGGCCGGAAGTAGTTATGTTCCCACCTTCTGCAGTAAAGCCTGTGGAGGAATTTGGAACCCATAATAGTTGAAAGGGGCGCCCAACCGGAACTGGTAGCATACATTTGTAACCCCAATTGAGAATTGGAATGCTTAGGCAACAGGATCCCTGGGAGTTCGAGGCCAGCCTGGGCTACATAGTGAGTTCAAGGCCAGTGTACCCTGTAAAGTGAGGCAGTCTCAAACCAACCAACCACCTCCCCCATACGAGGGCGTCCAGCAGGGCGTGGTGGCCCACGCCTGTAATCTCAGCACTGGAGAGGCTTAGGTAAGGAGAAATCGCCGAGTTCAAGACCAGCCAAGCGAATTTGAACTACAAAGCGACCCTGTCTCAAAGAAACAAATGGTGGGGGAACGCCTGGGGTCGGGATAGAAGGGCAGTTTGTGCAGAGCCAGTAGTTTTCCTCCTAGTTTTACAGAGTTCGAGTCGCCCTACTCCCAGGATTGGCCAAGGGCTTTTAGAAACCCTGCCTTCCAGCTCCAGTCAAGTTGCCAGCCCTCCGCTTTCCTTATAGCCCTCTGGGGGTACTGACAGTATCGAGATTTCCCAAACTAGCGCCTTTTAGGACCCAGGGGAAGTCGTTTGCCGGCGCCAAACCCGTGGCCGGTTCCGGCTGAGGGTGGAGGGGAGGCATTGGCACCGATGCCAGGAAGCCCTGGCACCCCGAGTTTAGGGAGGCCAGTACGAGGGCAGCGGTGCCTCGAACTATGCCCACTCCTTAGCGTACAGGAGGCCCCAGGGCTCCCAGCCAGGCCGGGTAGGCGACATCT
>PVKA01025237.1:18795-33313 GCA_004027165.1 Ctenomys sociabilis
TTTTTGTCTTTTTTTTTTTTTGAGACAGGGTCTCACTGTGCAGTTCAGGCCGGTCTCGAACTCACAACAATCCTCCTGCAGGGAAGCTGCGTAACTCCGTGCTCGACTTCTTCCACGGGGCCAGCAGGGCGTCCTACTGAAGGGCCGCAAGACGAGACACCAGCGCCCGGGCTCACCCTTGGAGGAAACCGCCTCCTCTATCTGTAACCCCAGCTGTCCACATCCCCGGGGGCTGGTGGGTCACAGAACCTACATCCTCCCCACGGAGGCACAGGGCACGGATGGGAGGGCCAAGCCGGCTGCAGGAAGCTGGGAAGAACTTCGGCTTGGCTGTGGACACTGGCTGGGGTGCGCTGCTCCCCTGGATGCCCAGTGCCGGGGGACTGTGCCATGGGACTGGCCAAGAGCCCTGCTCACCCCAGGAGATGGCAACTTTCTAGCCACTGTCAGTCCTGGGACCTTCCAAGAGCTGTGAGTTTTGGGGAAGGAAGATCTAAGTGCTGCTTGGCAGTGACTAGAGCTCCAGTGGGGCGGCCGGCACACAGCAGAGACGGAGACGCTGGTCCCAAGCACGGATGGTACTGTTCAACCAGTGACTGTCGAGGAAAGGCAACCGGGCAGGTGACACAGGACTTTCCCAGCAAGAAAATCAAGAGTTTGAGGCCAGCCTGAGCTACATAGGACCCTCTCTCAAAGCGACGCCCACCTGCCACTCCCTGCCCCAAATGGAAATGAGAGATGGACCAAAGAATTGAGAACACCCACCTGCCAGTCATCAGATGCTTCCACTTAGGCATCCCAGGGGCTGGCTCCCTCCCTCTCTAGTTCTTACCCCAGAAGCCTCCTCATCAAATAACAAAGCAAAAGCAAGACACAGGCCCGGTACAACAGCAGGTTCTTTTCCGGTTCCTCAAAGCATGGGATGGGGCTGAGACAAAAAAATGTAAACATTGGGTTCTACCCTGGAGCTCAAGAGACTTCACTCCAAGAGGGGCTTAAGGGTTAGAAGGGAATGAGATGAAAGGTGGGGATCCTGGTGAGATAAAGCAGAGGTGGCCTGAGAATACAGAACTCCATGGATGAGGAAGGAGACCAGGCCAAGGGGGGTAGGAGGTGGGGCACATTTCCTATCTCAGTGCATGTCCCCTTAAATAAATTGGAGTGCAGAACACTGGAGAACCAAGACAGAGGACAGAGCAAGCTCCCCACCCTGGGCCAGCCTGGTCCTCTATACATAATTACAACACAGATGTCCAGAAGTAGGTCGAGGACAGTCTTGGCCCTCAGAAAGGGGGTGGCAGGTCAGGCCAAAGAGGGAAAAGGAACCCAGCTCCACCTGTGGATAAGGGGAGCCACTAGAGTGTAAGAATTTTCAGACTGTCCATTGCCAAGAGTCACCTGGTGACCAGACGCCAATAAGGACAGCACCTGGAGGGGACGCCAGTGGGAACTGACAGGAATAATAGAGACCCCAGCTGGGCCTAACTGGAGGCCAGAGTTGGTCACAGCCACCCCACGAACTGTGGCTGTCCTGGCCATGAAGGGAGCAGCAGCTGGCAAGGAGATGGGGAATCAGCCACTTTCCTTAGAAAGATGGACACCTGCCATGGGAGTGCCTGGGCCAGGCCTGCTCTCGGCTAAGGGAGGAGGTCGCCATGCAGTCCAGCCTCACGCAGAGGTCAGAAGTAAGCGTCCTGCCTGGCCTCGGCTGCTGAGGACCTATCCCCACTGTCGTGGGGGGCTGGGGGCGCATCTGCCTTTCGCCGCAAGGAAAGCTTCCGGCCTTGGCCCTTCTTCTCCTGCTTTTGCCGCTCTTTCTCCTGCTTCTGCTGTTCTTTTTCTTGCTCTTTTTCCCACTTCTGTCGTTCTTTCTCTTGCCTCTCCCACTCTTTCTCCTGTTTCTGCCGCTCCTTTGCCCGTTCCTTCTCCTGTTTCTGCCGCTCCTTCTCCTGCCGCCGGGCCTCCTTGCTGGAACCCAGAGGGGTGCTGTTACCAGTAGGTGAGGGCAGAGATGGGTGCAGTCCCTCAGCAGTGACCACAGGCCCTGGGGCAGGCCCAGCACTGGCTCTTCGGGCAGAAGGGGGTGGGGAGAAGGTCCCTCCAGTTGCCCGAGAGCTTCGGCTTTTAAGGCCAGGGAGGCTGAGGAGGCTGGAGGAGGGCCCCAGAGGTGGCTGCTGCCGCCGCCGCTCTTCATGAATAGCCCGGGATCCATGTAGTCGCCGTGAGGGCCGATACTGCAGTTCTCCCCGGGTTTCCCGCCACTTCTTCAGCTGGGCTGCATTCTCCCGCTCAATCAAGGCCTCTGTCACTGGAAGGTTGGTTACCTAGATGGAAAGGAAATGAGTACCATGATGGAGACAAGCACAGGAGTGGGCTGAAGGCGGGAAGGGTGGCCCAGGCCTACCTCATGTACCAGGAAGTCCTCCTGCATGCACTGTTGGGGCAGGTTTCGCAGCTGCTCCATGGTTTCATACATGCCTTGGCAGGAACGCAGCTTCTCCACCGACCCCAAGGTGTGTCTTAGCAAGACCAGGGCCACCCGGAAAATTATCTTAACACCTGCAGAGTTGGAAAGGGAGCATGGGGATAGCAATCCTGAGATCCTAAGCCCATTCCAGTTAGGTGGAGCCCACTGCCTCTGTTCCTATGACTGCTAGCCTTACTGATGAGGAAATAGGCCTCAGGAAAATAAATGAAAAAAAAAAAAAAAAAAAAAAAAAAAAAAAAAAAAAAAAAGAAAAGAAATGAATTGCTATGGGTTTCCAGTTCCTGGGAGGGAAAGCAGTCTCTAGGTTGGTGGCTGAACTAAGACCAGGACTATTTAAGCTGTGGGCTATTTACAGTGAAGTTCTGACCCAAAAGATACTTTTTGTCCAGAGACCCCTCACCCTCATGGCCAGGGACACAGAAATACCTTCACAGAAAAACATGTCCCAGACACGCAGCACTGAAGCCCAGGGCAGGGTGCGGGCAAAGATGCACATGAACCATTCCGTCATGTAGAGCACAGGATCAATGCGCTGCCGCCGCAGGTGCCGATGTGCCAGTGGGGAAGCCCGGCGCAAGAGTGCAAAAAAGATTTCTCCATCCAGCTGAATGGCTTCCTGGAGGTGGAAAGAGCTGTGAGAAGAGGACCTGGGCCTGCTGTGGACCCCTCGGAGTAGAGTCAGCATCACAGGGTATCTTCACCTCTGGGGAGAGCCCCAGAGGAGAGGGGCAGGAGTGGGGAGGCGAGTATTCCCTTGCAACCTTAGAAAAGTCACAGCTCCAGCGCACCCAAACTTATACTCACCAGCCCGGCACTGTAGTAACCTGGGAGGTACTTGTCACAGATCTGTACCAGGCACCAAAAGGCTTGCTGAGAAGGGCAAGAATGGGAGGGTGGGGCCTGAGCAGCAGGGCAGACGAAGTTCTCCCACCACACTGCAGCCAGGAGCCTCCCACCTCCCTCCTCACTCACACAGGACTACGCGTGCTGACCTCAGCAGGCATGTGCATGAGCAGCACTGCAGCCACCGGGGCCTGGGCCTGGCAGTAGCCCTCATCAGGCCGGTAGATGGTGTAGGCCTTCAGGATGCGGTACAGGTCCTGCTGCCTGTGGGGATTGTAGGTGGAAAACATGGGGGTTGGGAGTGCTGTGCCCCAAATCAAAAGCACTCTGTAGGGCCTGGCCCAGATCTCACCCATGTCCACTACCAAATTAACCCGAGTTTGTTTCACTACTGCACCCCTCCACAACATCTTCACAGTCCTGCTACTCAAGCTTAAACCTGAGGCTCAGAGCACAAAGTGTCACAGGCCCCAGCCTTGCACCTGCTCCCAAGCACTGCCACACCCCATGTAGCCTTCTTCTGTCTCTAATCCATACACTTTCAAGGTCCATTTCTCCAGTGAGCTCTCACCCTCCTCTAGTACCATCTGAATGTTTCTAACACCCCAGAGTAGCAGCTCCAGGAGCAGGGCCTGCCTTATCGTTCTCATCAGATTCCATCAGTGGTGACTGCCTTGCCCAGGACCGTGGTGCAGGCTTGGAAGCAGCTACACCTCTTGCATCTGCAGCTGATCTTTGCCTTAGACTTTCTCTTCTTCCCTGTTACTGCTGGGCCTTCCATCCACTCAGCCCACATCAGAAGCAGTCCTCCTCCTTCCCCAAGGCTAGTTGTGCTGTATCGTGAATTCCATTCGTGTCTGTTCTCTCCCCACCTCCACAGCCACTTCCAGCTCTGACCTCCATCTCCTGCCCAGAAAAACACAACCACCTAGGTCCTCTGCCTGCCTCCAGTCTCGCATATATTCTTAACACTGCCTGTAATAGTTTTGCCCCAAATCCAGTCAAATGTGCCTTGTCTGGATACCACCCCTACTATTATTTATTCAATGTTTCTTCTCCACAAAGCATCCTTGAAATGACAGGTTTGATATGCTGGTTATTTTACCTAGTTCATCTTAAACACGTAATTTCTACAAGCCCCCACACTACATCCACCCACCTGCCTGCGTCTGTGTCCCTGCCTTCTCTCTTGTTGCTATGCGTGAACTGTCTGCGATGCTGGCAAAGCTGAATTTTGAACCCTGTGCCCATTCGCCAACAAAGTCAGCACTCCAGTGACCCAGCTGTCGCTCCTGCTTCATCCATTTTTCCTCTTTCTGCCAGATCATTTTCCCATCAACATATCAATACGCTGTTACTCATTTAAAGAAATTTCCCTTGACCCCACTCTCCAAAGAGCACACTGTCCTTACCTAGTCAGTGGAACAACTCCAGAGTAGGCATTCACTGACTAAACTGCTTTGTTCAATTCACCAATGCCCTCCACATGTAGTGAATCCAGGTGTGGGTTTTCAAGCTGCCTCACCTGAACCCTCAGCCACGTTTCCCACTGCTGATCTCTGCAACCCTTCTCTTTGCTTCCAGGACCACGCTCTCTTGGTCTTTCTGCTACCACTCTAGAGTCTTGTTCCAATCTCCTCCATCAGTTCTTTCTCAGATTCCATTCTCAAAGCACCCAAGGCCCAGAGCTCGATCCTTAGACGTCTTCCCCTTGTATCTACACTTGCTGTCTTGGGATCTCATCCATACCATGGGTCAAGCGCCTCCATAAGCTGACACTCAATTTCTTTTTTTTTTTTTTTTTTTGTCTTTTTGAGACAGGGTCTCACTATGCAGTTCAGGCTGGCCTTAAGCTCCCTTTGTAGCTCAGGCTGGTCTCGAACTCACAACAATCCTCCTGCCTCAGCCTCCCGAGTGCTGGGATTACAGGCATGCGCCACCATGCCTGGCTGACACTCAATTTCTAATTCACGTTCAATTTAAACTTCTGCCCTGAGGGCCAGCCAGATAGCTCAGCAAATTAAAGCTCCTGCTTAAGCAGACATAGTAAATAGAGTTCCCCCGGGGCACACTGAGATGGCAAAGAGACTGGGCCTGGTGGTGCACACCTGTAATCCCAGCTTTTGGGAGGCTGAACACAGGGGGATCACTACAAGTCCGATCTACATAGTGTGAACTTGTAGACCCTTACTAAAAATATTAAAAAATGAAAATAAAAAAGAATAAATAAAAGTTCTGCCCTGGAATTTAGATTTGTATATATGGCACACAAAGATTCATCTGGGTGTCCAAAAAGCAATGTAAACTTTGTTGTTGAGACAGGGTCTTATTGTATAGCTCAAGCTGGGCTAGAACTGTGTAGCCCAGGATAGCACAACCTTATAGTCATTCTGCCATAATCTCTCAAGTGCTGGGACTGCAGGCATGTGACACTCCCATCTGGCTTTAAATTTTAGACTGAGTCCATGATTGGCACCACAAGCCCACCTTTCTCCCAGTCTTCCCCACCATCTCAGTAAACAGCAGTTGTACTCTTCCACTTTCTCAGGTCAAAAACCTTGACTTACCTTTAATTCTCCTTTCTTTTCTTTTCTTTCTTTTTTTTTTTTTTTTTTTCCCTGTATTTAGGACAGGGTTTACAGGGTCTCACTATGTAGATCAGACTAAGTGATTATCCTGTTTACAGCCTCCCAAGTGCTGGGATTACAGGCATGCGCCACCATGCCCAGTCTCATTGCCATCTCAGTGTGCCCTGAGGTGGGGCCAGCATGGCATGGAAGGGATGAACCCTGTCTACTGCATCTGCCTAACCAGGAGCTTTAATCCCCTGAGTTACCATAATTCTCCTTTCACACTTCCTACCTAATCCATAAGCAAATTCTTTTGATTTTACCTTTAAAAGAGACTTCTTGATCCAATGACTTCTCATACTTCTACTACTATATCTCATCTTATCATACTCTCTCCTGATTCCAGTCTCCTAACTTCCCTGGTTCTGCCCTAGTCTCCCTGTAGTGTGTAACACACCAGCCAGAATGACCCTTTGCAGACATGAAGTCAAACCAGGCGGTGGGTGATCCATGCCATGAAGCCCAACACTGAGCAGCTCAACAAGAAAATTATAAGTTTGAACCGAGCTCAGTGTGAAGGCCTTGGGTTCAATCCCCAGTACCATAGTGGGAAATGCACGCATGTAGATCTGGTCATTTATAACCCACTCATCCCCACTCATGTTCTCTGGTCTCTCTTCTTGCCTTAAATCTCTTTACTACTTATCACTCTTACACATACAGCATACCTCCCTTCTTCATCTGATGTACTACCTGTCCTCACTGAACTATAATAGCCCCCTGATGCCGGGCGTGGTGGCGCAGGCCTGTAATCCCAGCACTCGGGAGGCTGAGGCAGGAGGATTGTTGTGAGTTCGAGACCAGCCTGAGCTACAAAGTGAGCTTAAGGCCAGCCTGAACTGCATAGTGAGACCCTGTCTCAAAAAGGCCAAAAAAATAAATAAATAAAATAATCCCCTGAGGACAGGAGTTTCTGCCACTGACATCCAGGACTAGAGCAATGCCTACCAGATAGCAGGTACTCAATAAGTATTTGTTCAAAAGTGAATTTAACACTGAGAAGGGAGATCCCAAGTTTGAGACCCACGTGGGCAACTCAGGAAGACCCTGTCTCTAAATACGAAGGGCAGGGCATGTACCTCCACAGGAGTAGAGCACTGGCCCGGAACATGTGAGGTATAGATTCAGTCCCCAGCATTGAAGAGATAGAAGGCCACCTGAAAACCCCCTAAAACCATCTTGCATGCTACTGGGGAGTGGTACACAACGCACATGAGGAAATTTACCCACAGAATTAACACCCAAGGCCTTGGCACAGCATTTAAGAACTTAGTTCTCAGTATTCTGGCCCTAAAACTTCCTTTCTGGCTTCAGCTTTACCCAATCTCACTGCCCAGACACCACTTCTGTAACCTCCCAGGCAGGAAAACCCTGCCAACTCCTATCTCTCCTTTAAAAACCAGCTGAAGCCGGGCGTGGTGGCGCATGCCTATAATCCCAGCACTCAGGAGGCTGAGGCAGGAGGATTGTTGTGAGTTCGAGACCAGCCCGAGCTACAAAGTGAGCTTAAGGCCAGCCTGAGCTGCATAGCAAGACCCTGTCTCAAAAAGACAAAAAAAAAAAAAAAAAAAAAACCAGCTGAAATGTAGTATCAACCTTTGATGTGCCCACGCACACCAACGCACAAAACCAGACTCAAGTCTCCCTCCCACAACACTCAGTCCATTAAAGATCACTCCTCTGCTAGGCATGGTAGCACATGCCTAGATTATCAGCACTTAGGAGGCTGAGGCAGAGGGATGGCTGAGTTTGAGGCCAGCCTGAGCTACACAGCAAGACCCTTTAAGAAAAAAAAGAATCACTCTTCTACAGGTACTGTGGAGCAAGACCTGCTTTCCAACCAGCTTGTACCTGGAACCTTCGAGGATTGTTTGTCGACTGACCCACATGGTCAGGACACCTTACCCATGCCCTCCTCGAGCAGCAAACATCTCATGGAAAGGGAACTGGCGGTGCAGGTCCTTCTCAATCACATCCAGCCACTTGGGATCCCCGAGAGCCCGTTCCAGCTCCTGCAGTGGGACAGCAGGGATTACCTCAAGATCTGAGGGAACTGACATCCCTTACATAGACAAGGCCACATGTCCCCACACCCTGGAGTGTCACACACCTCAAACTTGCCAGGATTTTGCTCCAGAAGTTCCTTACTATTAGATAGGTACTGCCAGGCCTTGGCTCTGAGGGACGAGGGGATCCCCTTCCGGCAGCGTAACTTCACCTAAGGCATAGTAAAAGCCCAATAGGCAGCTTCAGGGGCTGGCACAACCTCCAGGCTTTTCCCAGCAGTCCATGAGTTTCCCATGCCACACTGGACCCTGCTGGACTGGGACCCAAGGACCACCTATCCCCAACACGGTCTAGGTGGGAGACCACGGGTCTCCTGGATTTCCTGAAGCACACATGCCTCCCTCCACCCTTGTACATTGCACAAACCTTCTGGAAACGCCGTGACAGCCACTTATCCCAGTTATTGAACATCTCCAACCACTTGAGCTCTCGCTGCCGAGCCACATCCACTGGAATGGAGCTCTCTCTGCAGGTTGGGGGAGCACAGAGAGGGTCAGCATCAGCACAAAGCCTGAGCTGCCAGCGGGGCTCAGCAAGCCACCTTCCCAGGCTCAAATGACAGAGTGGACATTTGTGAGTCTCCAAATATTAGAATACCTGGCCACCAAAGCTCTATTCATACCCTGAAAAGGCTTCCTCGCCTGTTCTCTTCCATCTCCAAACAAGAGGTCATGTTCAAATCACACTTCTAACATCCAAATTGTTTCATTATTTTTTGGTTTTGATTTTGAGACAGGGTCTCGCTATGTAATTCAGGCTGCTCTTGAACTCACTACAAGTCCAGGATGGTCTTGAACTCAAACTTGAACTCAAAACAATCCTCCTGCCCCAACCTCCAAGTGCAGCATTACAGGTGTGTGCCACCATCACACCTGGCTGACATTTCCAGATTTGGGGGAAAAAAAAAAAAAAAAAAAAAAAAAATATATATATATATATATATACACATACATATATATATATTATTTTAAATCATTTATGTATTTATTTGGTACAGGGTCTCCCTATACAGCTCAAACTCATAGTGATCTTCCTGTCTCAACCTCCCCAACACTGGGATTACTGGTGGCTGCCATGGCATACAGTATTGGGAATTGAACCCAGGTCCCTGCACTTGCCAGGCAGGTGCTTAGACCACTGAGCTTTTTCCCCAGCCCAGGAAATACAGAATGTTTAAAAGATACATTTTTGCCAGGCATACACCTGTAATCCTAGGCTGAGGCAGGAGGACTGGCACAAGTTCAGGACCAGCCTGGGCTCCACGGTGAGCTCAAAATCAGCCTAGCCTACACAGCAAGACTCAATAAAAAAGAAATTAATTAATTAAAAAAGCCTACTTTGCACTAGACCTGGATCCAAGTCCTAGCTTAACCATTTATTCATTGTGAGATATTGGCCAAGTCACTTAATTTTGCTAAGCCTCACTCTCATTTGTAGGGTGGAAAAATGACAATGTCTAATTGAGCATGTATGTCAAGGAGTTACATAAAATAATACATAGGAGGGGTTCAATAAATAATAGTAGCAAGTATCTATCAAATAAAATACAGAACAAATGTCCTTCTCTGTTTCCTTAAGAGCAATTGAGATCCCATGGGCCATCTGGGATTTCTTCTACCACCTCCTCCTTGAAATCTCCCCAGATTCCTAGGCAAAAGTTCTCCTGGCCCTGTCTGCCCACTGGTTGTCAGCATTTCACACTCGAGGGTGCCCCATCTGTCTTGAAAGAGTTACTTAAAAGAAGCAACACCAGGAGCCAAGTAAAATGAATTTCAGAAATCAGAAAGATACACGTTCAAGTCCCTGTTATATTCCTTAAAACCTGAGGCATCTTTGCAAGTTATACCTGAGTCTCTTCCTCACTTCTAAAATGGACTAACACCACCTACAAAATTATGAGCACTTTTGAGAAAATGTGTATAAAAGACTATTAAACAGAATGGGTTTGGGTTGGGGAGACAGCTCTGTAGAATAAGCACTTGCCTGGCAAGCGCAAGGTCCTGAGTTCAATCCCCAAAAAAAGGTTCATTAAATGTCAAGTTTCGAGCTGGGCATGGTGGCGCATGCCTATAATCCCAGCACTCGGGAGGCTGAGGCAGGAGGATTGTTGTGAGTTCGAGACCAGCCTGAGCTACAAAGTGAGCTTAAGGCCAGCCTGAACTACACAGTGAGACCCTGTCTCAAAAAGACAAAAAAAAAAAAAAAAATTGTCAAGTTTCTTTTTCTTTAAAAGACACCATCTCTCATTACTCTCTACCATAAGTTAGTTCCAAACTCTACTAAGGGCTAAGATACCTCTCTTACCCTTCACAGCCTAGGTGAGGAGGTAACTGCAATCTGGTATAGGAAATCCAATAGTCTGGGCATGGTAATACATGCCTATAATCCCAGCACTTAGGAGGCCGAGGCAGGAAGATCATCAAAAATTTAAGGCCAGCCTGGGCTACACAGTGTGTTTAAGCTCAGCCTAAACTATGTAGGGCAGTGACAGCAAACCTCTTGGAGCTTTCAGTGATAATGAACAGAACAGGTATGCCATGGGTTCATTAAATCTGATATAGGGACTCTGTCTTAAAAAAAAAAAAAAGATGCACACAAGAGGCACATGATTGGGTGGAGGCAGTGGTGGTCAGAGAAGGATTCCTGGAAGAGGTAAAACGTAAGGACAAATTAAAAATTAGCAGGCAATGAAGGAGGAAAACTACATTCCTGACAGGTGGGATAGGCCTGAATATGAAAGGAGAGAGCAACTACAACTAGTTCAGCAGGAAAACAGTTACAGTGTCTGGCAACAAGTGGTAGGAAACCAGACCAGAGAGGCTGCCATAGCTGGACAATAAGGAGCCTGTGTACAGGCTAAAGCACTTGGACTTTACCCTGCAGACAGCAGCAAGCTGTGAAAAGTCACAGCTTTGCCTCAGGAGTACATTCCTCTGGTATGGAAGACAGAATTTATTGGCAAAAATATATAGCTAAGAAACAGCACCCAGGATTGAATGCCTGGGCACACAAAAAGGACTCTCTAAAACTGGGATCTACCCAAGTTCTTAAGATAGTCTGACACTGAGGAAAAAGCCATTGGCCACACAGATCCATCCAGATTTGAAGGAAGCAATTCACTTAATTGTCTTCATCCAAAACTAAGTACAACATAACATGGGAAAGCACCTGGGCAAAATGGGGTTCCTTCCCCACATCAGACAGTGAATGCTGGTCCTCAATTAAAACGTCTCTTGAGTCAGGCACACACCTGCAAGCCAGGTACTCTTAGAGGCTGAGACAGGAGGATGGCAAGTTCCAGCCTAGCCTAAGCAAGACCCTATCTCAAAAACATAAAAAAAGGGGCTGCAGATATAGTCAAATGTGAAAGTGAACCCCCTCACCCCATACCACAAGTCTTCTGATTTTGTTTTTTTTTTTTTTTTGGTGGTACCTGGGATTGAACTCAGTACCCTGCATTTGCCAAGCAAGCACTTATTCCGCTGAGCTATCTCCCTGGCCCCTAAGTTTTTTAATTCTTGCTTAAAAATCCTGAGTGTAATGCCCCCATCCCAATACACACCCATGACTCATTCCTCAAAATTTAGATCAACTTCAGGTGAATTCCCACACCTGCCTAAAGGTCTCTTCTCCTGGTGCTCACAAACCCATGATGACCTCCAGGCTAAACCTGACACTGCATTAAAACCAACTATTAAGCATCCATCTCTCCCTCCAAATGAACTGCTCAAAATGATTACTCCACCCTTATTAGGGCAGCCCAGGGCTACACCTGTGCTGAGGCAGGGCAGGGGGCACAAAGCAATGGACAGGATCCAGAGAGGGAAGGAAGAAGTTGGAGGTGATCACACCCCCACCTTAGGAGTGACTCAGGCCCCTGGAGGGAACTAGGAAAGAGTGAGCTGTGTGAGGAGATGAGGAAATGGGGAAGCAGCCTCCCCACCCCTTTTCTTCAGTGAAAACACAACACTGCCCTCTCTTTCACCAAGGGGCCTTGACTTTGGGTCCTCTCCACCATGACCGGACTTACCCACTGTACCACTCCATCTGACCATCACTATGTGTGAGGGAAGCTGCCAGCCTCTCTCTTAACATTCTCTGCCCCCAAAAGGGATCAAAGGTCTCTACCAGTACCCCTGCCCAATCAACCTTCAAGGACTTCTGGTGTGTAGCTGGAGTACAGCATCAGGAGTTGGGATAATCTCAGTATCACCTCATTCAACCCTTCACAGAGTTTCTAGGAAACTCAGGCACGAAAACAGGGACACCACTAGCTCAAGGACACACAATGCACCAAAGACAAGGTTTTAAGCTTAAACCCAGATGGCTTAATCTCTGGTCCAAAACTCTCACTAAAATGTTAATACCACAGAAACCCCAGGGTGCTCGAGGCCACAGCTCCTTCCAGTCACCTCCCGGGTGGCCCGGCTGCCCGCTGCTGGCCGAGGTGCATCATTTTCCCCTCCCCCAACCTCACTTTGCCCCAAGAGGGACGCCAGGCGCCCCCAGGATACTCACAGGCTGCCCGAATACTGGCTGCCCCCAAGGAAGCCATACTTGTCCGTCTTGCGCAGGGCCAGCCCGTTTATCTCTGAGTCTGAGCCCATGGAGCTCACATCATCCACCAGGGACTCCAAGGTCCCTGACATGAGGCTCACTGAGTCCAAGTAGCTCAGCGTGTCTGCGGCCTGCCCTCGAGGCCCAGAGATGCCAGGTCCCAAGCTGGACATGGAGCCCAGGTCTTGTGAGTTCTCAGCAGGCTCCGGGGCCGGGGTCACCGTGACGACAGCTACCGGAGCCTCACTCGTCCCCGAAGTTCCCGTGCCTGGCCCTGCGGGGTCCTCGGCAGCCTGTCCTGCTGACGCTGATGTGGCTGCTGCAGTTCCATGTCCGCTTGTCACTTGTCCTGTTGCAGCCCGTGCAGTCCCTCCTGAGCCCACTGAGGCTCCAGGCTTGGGGGCGAGCGGAGGTTTGGCGGTCAGGGCCCCCGGCGCCATTCTGGAAGGGGTCCTAGTGGGGGTCCCGGCGGGTGTCACGGGTCCCGGCGCAGAGGAGGCTCGCGCCTCCTCGGTTTTCGTAGAGTCTGTCCCTGAGGCCACCGCTGCCGGCGCGACAGGCTCCGGGCCAGAAGCGACCTGTGTCGTCGGGGTTTCGGACGAGGCCTCCGGAATCTTCATTTCAATGCAGTCCGCGTCGCCCGGGCCCGGGATCGAGGTCTGGACCGGTCCCGAGCCCCTGACGGCCCGCGCCTCCCCGAGAGCTGCCAGAGTGACAGGGGCCGAGGTGGCCGTGGTCACCGGAGGCCCTGGAGCCACCACCACCGTGGACCCGGCCCGGGAGCTCCTGGGCGGCGGCGAGGGGGCCGCGGAGACGCCATGACGGCGCGGCGGGGCCACCAGGGGCGCCGGGCCCGTCTCCATGGCCGCGGGCGGCTCCTCACATCCCCCAGCCGGGGAGGCCGCAGAAGGCGCCGCCCCTCAGCCGCCCCGAGCCGCGCACGGAAGGGGAGAGGGCGAAGGGCGCGGCTTGGCGCGCGCCGGGGGCGGGGCGGCGCGGGCAGGACGGGGCGGAGCGGCACGCCGGGGGCCTGGGGCCTAGGGTCGCTGGCGCCTCGCGCCGGGGTCTCGCTTGCACCCCCTCCCGCTTGGGGCAAGCGGCGGGCGTCGCGCCTGCGCAGACCCGGCGGAGCGCCTACTTCGCGTTGTACGCCTGCGCGAGACCTAGCTCATTGCGCCCCCTTTTTTTTCTCCCGCAGTTGGACGAATAATAGGAGAGAGGGAACTGGGTTCCTGCCAATCGAAGGAAGGATAGGCGGGGCTAGGGGCGGGAAGGGGGTGGGTAACTGGAAGAGGAAACGGAGAAGGCGGAGGGCTAAGAGACCAATCAGAGGGTGAGTGAGGGCAGGAGGCGGGATGAGGGAGGTAACTAATAAAAAAAGCGGGAACCTAAACCTCCTGTCCAATAAGCACAGCTGAAGAGTAAATGACAGCGGAAGGGCGGGGAAGAAGCCAGGGACAGGGCGGGGTCTTGCAGCTTCCTGGCCAACTGGAACGGCGGAAAGGGAGCATGTGAGAAAGGGACTAGGCGAGCAGTGGCCGACAGCAGCAATTCTTGGTTCTCCGAAGGTTTAGAAAGAATGACAGCTGAGAGAAGGCGGGCCAAATTTGCTATTAATTTGCCTCGTTAGCCAATGATTGCTTTCTTCCACTTTAGCGATAGAATAGGAAGATAGATAGCTGTCTCCACCAATGGTAGGGATCCCAAACGAGTAGGGATGCTGCCAGCAGGAGGTGCCAGCCTTGGGATAGTCGGTGACAACCGGAGACAAGCGCGAGAAGGGGATGACAGTTGGTGACGGCGCCAGAGAAGGGGACGGGGGCATTTAGTCCAACTCTTAACAATATGAGTGCCGCGCTGCCTGTCCTGAGAGTCCTGTAGCTCCTGGGTTCCCCTCTGCTAATCTGGGCCACTGAGTTGTGTTCAGATCCTG
>PVKA01025238.1:0-33183 GCA_004027165.1 Ctenomys sociabilis
TTTCTCAGTCCAACCTTGGCTTCACTGTAGAAGACTATAAGGTCACCTTGTTCCTCCTGCTAGGAATTCTCAGCTACTCTGAGGTGTGTACCTTCACACACCAGCTTTGAGGATAATGAGGTCTCTCTTGCCAGTGGTATTTGTGTGTGTTCTGGGGCTGCTGAGCTGAGCATTTGCAGACAATACACATTTTAGGAATGCTTCTGAAATGTTTCTAATGAACTTTACAGCATTTGGCAGAAATGTTTCCTCTGACTTTAGGCAGGGCAGGAATAAAGATTTGCAGAGCACTGGAAGTGTACCAGTGAAGGACCGAATGGAATAGTTCTGAGGAAAGCGTCTTTCTGGCGAGGATGGAGGCAGCGATCCTTGGTTACCTGTGGATCAGTAGCCTAAGTGGTGGTGCCATAGTTGGCACTTGTGGCCCAAAGGTGCGATGCTGTGTGGCACAGGCGCTATGTATTATCAATACCCCCTCACCCTTGCCCCACTCTTCTGAATCCAGAAGATTGGGTGGGGGGTGGCAGTAGCACAGAGGCCTGGGGTTGTGAGGATGTACAGCTTAGACACTAGATCCCAGTGATGTGTGAGGGCTCCACACTGGGAACACCCAACCTAATATCTTCACTTCTAAATGTCCTGATCCAACATCATCATTTTCTACTTCTCTGCCATGTTTCACTGGCCTGGCTCAGTGCTCAGTCCCTTTGGCCCTGCCACTCAGGCACCAGGGGAGACACAGACTGCTTGTATCCTGACAAGCCAGCCTGCCCACCTACAAGACCTCAGAGGTGGGCTTCAGGGCACACCTGACTTAGACTTACTCTCCCTGCACCAGCTCCCCTCCAGCAAGGCCCAGCTTCTGGCAAGTGCCCTATAGTCACAATAGGGGAAGGAATTCTCCTGCAGGATTATGAGACAGATCAAGAACTTGAGACAACATCAGACATGAAGCTTTCAGTGCTTGATGAGCCTTTAGAGTCCTTCTAATCATGAAAAGTTTTGCAAAGGCTACATGCACTGGGATGTGTATTCTGAGAGCTAATTTAGAAGCAGGTATCTTTCTGCAGTTGGCAAAGTCTACAGAGCATCAGATCAGATGGAGGGACCTCCCAAGCGCATAGGTACTAGTGCCTGGGCCTGTGGGATTCCATAGGCCTAGAGCAAGCTAAACCCAGAAAGCTGAAGAGAGGATACAAAGTCAGTAAGATTAGATGAGGCTGAGGATATAACTCAGTGGCACAATGCCTGCCTGACAAGCACAAGGTCTTGAATTCAATTCCAGGATTAAAAAAACAAAACAAAACAAAACAAAAAAAAACAACAAAACAAAAACAAAAAACAAAAAACTAAAACTGTATGGAATTCAATGGAGCAATGAACAGACAGAACAAGATACATGGACAAGGGTCCAAATGGAAGCAGGAGTGGGGCAGGTGTGTCAGAAATGGGGTACAGTGTGTCCAAGTGAGTGAGCTCCACTTTTCTCATGGAGTTCAATAGAGAGAGCAAGAGGAGTGCTCGAAGGGGCCAGGTGTGCACAAGGTGTGTGGTCCTGGGTGGGATTCTATGGCTACAGAGAGTTGTCTCATGTGACAGGGCCTTGGAAAAAGCAGACTGAGAAAGAATAGCACAGGTATCAGCTGTCTGTTCTTGGAGCTGTAAGGGAGGGAGAAAGTTCACTCCACTGTTTGCATTCAACAAACATAGGTCCTGAAGAGAAGAGGAACAAGGCTGAGACCAGAGATCTCTCCCTTCCTTCTGGATAAGCTTCTGGCACTGCCAGAAGCTTCTCTATTGTCACTCCAGCCAATCTTCCCTGGAGCTTATCCAGTTGGTCATTAAAGATAACCAAAGTTATGAGAATACTTGAAGCAGCTTGGCAGCTCAGCTCTTCACCACAAAAGACTGAGGCCTGGGTCATGCCCAGCGAGCCTTTCCCTCAAATCTCCCCTCTCCTGTCCTGAGCAACGCAGCTGGGACTAGGAAATGCAGGTGGTGCCAGCAAGAGTAGGGAACAGGCCTGTCCCTGAGTCTGAAAGACCCCATGGGTGGTAAGCATCCTATCTCCCAGGGGAGTCAAGCTAAGAGCTTACAAAGATCCCTTCAGTTTCTGGCAAAGAGCAGTGTCAGAAATCTGCGTTACTCTCTCTTGCCTGAAGCTCCCTTCCTCAACCTTACCCCCAAGAAAAAGCATCTGACAGAACACCTGAGCCCACAGTCTTCTGTCTGTTCTCTCACAACAGGAATGAGGCAGCCAAAAAGAGCAGAACCCGAGAGAAGAGGATCCAACAGGGTAAGTGCTCACATTGGCAAGGCTCGCTGCCTCCTACAGTTCCCGCATCAGCACCAGGAAGGGACCTCTAGGATCGCTGCTTCGGAGACTTGAAGCTGAGGGTCCCTAGAGACCAAGGTAGAGGGAGTTCCCTGGCAAGCTCAGGTGGTGCGAGATGACTAGAGAGAAAGCGCAGAAACACGCAGTCACCACTGCTCCCGGGTGAGAATGACCAGCATTTGTGGGTTAAAAGGAGGAAACCCAAACAAATCTGCCTGCCTTGCGATCAAAAGGAGAAAACACTAGACAAATTTACAGAGCACTAGCCAGCGAACAGACTACGAGGAGCCAACGCCCCTGTCCACTAACAAAGTCCTCCTGCCCGACTGGGACTAGAACTGACAACCTTCCAAGGACCAGCACAGCCCTTAATTGGTAGCGCCACAGAGGATAGCATGCAGCGGCTCTTTCTCTAACTCTCCAGGAAGCATGCGCCCAGTCAGTGCCAGGTGGAGCCTCCCAGTATGCCGGTTGCCTTCTCGGGCTCTAGGCTTGAGGAGAAAGGGCGAACACGAACCAGGCTTCGACTCCTGCAACGCTGCCGGCCCAGCCCCGCACGGGCCGCGACCTCCAGGGCACCCCAGGGCTGCGAGCTCCCCCCGCGCTTGTGCTTTGCACCCCGCCCAGGGCTGCGCGACGGCCCGATGCGCCGTGTGCTCTCTCGCCAGCTGCAGCAGGAGCAGGGTGGCCGCCCTGCCCAGGGTTACAAAGACATGCGACTTTTGATCCTGTGGCTTGGTAGGAGGCCGAGAGAGAGCGAGGGAGCACGCTGCGCGGGAGCACACAGCGCGGCCTGGTTCCGCGGTTCTAGCCCAGGGAGAGAGCGCAGGGCTCATCGCACTGACGCCAAGGCAAGCGGGCAAGGGTGGCGCGGGCAGTCCGGCCATGGCTCGCCGTGATCGTATAGTGGTTAGTACTCTGCGTTGTGGCCGCAGCAACCTCGGTTCGAATCCGAGTCACGGCAGCGTCTCTAACCTCTTCCTAGGCCCGCCTTTTACTCCTCCTTCCCAAATTTGCGCTGGCTCTCTGCTGTCTTCTCCGAGTCCTGTCCCACGTCCCTGGCTCTCATCTAGACACTGTACCCAGGCCCTCCAGGATTAGTCAAGCTCTCCAGATGCCCGGGCCCCCCAGGATTAGTCAAGCTCTCAGATGATCCGGTCCCGCTGCGGACCCGTCTTAAGCTGCCACCTCTGTTTCCAGGGCTCACCACTGCTGCTCGGGACACATTGCCCACTTTCCTGGCTTGAGCTGAAGCCAACTTTCAGGGACTCTCAGATGATCCGGTCCCGCTGCGGACCCGTCTTAAGCTGCCACCTCTGTTTCCAGGGCTCACCACTGCTGCTCGGGACACATTGTCCACTTTCCTGGCTTGAGCTGAAGCCAACTTTCAGGGACTTCAAACGCCTGACTTCCTTCATTTTTTCAAATGTCATTAGCACCCAGATGAAGTTGAAAAATTATTTCAGCTTGGCCCTTTCAGACATTGCTCCAATTCCCGCCCTATTTTTTTTTTTTTCTTTTTATTTGGTGGAACCAGGGTCCCGCCCTAATTTGCTCATTGTTTCTCTAGTGAAGCTCCAGTAGTTGGTTTTTACTTCCTGATATCCACATAGAGTATACCTCCCCCGCCCACAGAAGCTGGCTGTTTCTCCTTGCCCATCACTTTGTTTTTGAAATTAGCACATTAGTGCTTTTCACTCCTTCAGTGTGGTGGGGTTGGGTTCTGTGTGACGCCTCTGTGTGGGGGTCTGTGCATGAGGTGTTTTGTATCTGTGGGCTGGTAAATTCTGTACTCTGCCACTGAGCTACACTGTCAACCTACTGAGTACACATAGTTGATGCACGACTGGGTGCAGCACTTGAAATAACTTAGGAAAGGTAAGGAAGAGCGTCTGGTCTTTATAACCCTGTTGTAGACAGTAAGAAACGGTTTGGGTCTTGGTTACTTCCTTACCAAGGAATATAAGAGGCCTGGAAGTTGGTGCTACATGGATCACCTTTCATTGGACCATCATTCCCTGTGTCAGGCTAGATGTGATGATTTCTATCTGGATGTCCCCTCTATATGTCCCCTCTTATGAGCTCCCAGGTCAGGTTTTGGGATAGTGATTGGATCGTGGAGTTGATGAACTCCGCTGTGGATTAGTCCACTGATGAGTTGATACTTAAATGTGGTATTGGGAAGGAGTGGATCGCTGAGGCATGGCCTAGGTTCTGTCGCCTGCCTCCTCCCTTGATCACTCCTGCCCTGCCATAAGCAACTCTCCCCTGCCATTCCCTTCTGCTCTGCTGCCCTCTTTGCAGCCAGAAGCTTGTGGATTGAAATCTCTATAAAGTGCAAGTGTTTGTTCTTTTGTTCTATTGGTGGGTTTCCTCCCTGGCACCTGGCCCTCCCGCTATGTGTGTCCCAGATGGGTTTATTTATTTATTTATTTATTTATTTATTTTTTTGTCTTTTTGAGACAGGGTCTCACTATGCAGTTCAGGCTGGCCTTCAGCTTACTTTATAGCTCAGGCTGGTCTCGAACTCACAACAATCCTCCTGCCTCAGCCTCCCGAGTGCAGGGATTACAGGCACGCGCCACCATGCCCGGCTCCAGATGGGTTTATGGAGACCAGTGGTCCTGCAGGGGCTGCCAGGAAGGGCCTGCTGGTCTGAGGGACCTCTATCTACCATCAATTGATAGTGCTGGTGTTCTGTATATGAGCAAAGCCTTGGCCTTGCATGTGCTCTCCTTGATGACTCTGGCAGGAGCATTTAGACTTCTGGATAACAGATGCTATCAGCTCTACAATGCAGCTATGAATGAATATTCCTGTATCAGTCTTTTGTACTTTTTCACCCACTGAGTATGTCCAAGTACCTTGGGAATTGCTGGGATAAACTTTTAATTTTATTAGAAACAGCCAGTATCTTTTAGAATGGTTTTTCATTGTTACTGAACATCCTAGCTTTTCTGTATCCTTGACAACATTTGCTGCTTTCACATACACTCATGTTGGAAATACCATTTAATCTCTCTTATTTTATCATTAGGGCCTTCTGAATCTATTTTACTACAATGTCTTCTAAGAGCTTTAGCTTTTGGTTTTTAAGTCAATCGCAAATTAATTCATCGCCTGGTCACAGCCCACTTGGTGATTAGCTGACAGCAGCATTCTGATCCTTCAAAATCTCTTCACTGAATATATATTGACAACAGTACTACTCTGGGTCCGGGGAGATCACTCAGTAGAATAAGTGCTTACTGGCAAGGAAAGGGGCCTGAGTTCAATCCCTGGTTCTGCAAAACAAAAACAAAAAACAAAAACAAAAGTACTGCTCTGGTCTTTGATACCGACAAGCATTGCATCTCCATTTTTTTTTTTTCTACTCCTCTGTCTCCTCCTCTCTCTTTCTAACACCATTCATTGAAACTATTTTCATTCCCTTATGGAACTGCTTTTACTGAAAACTACGTGACTACATAGTTGGGGATGAGTGTGAAATCACTCAACTCCTGTTGCCACATGGACACTGCCTTGTCACAGTAGCTTACAGGATCTTACATTCAGATTGTGCAAGTCCTCGGGTTTTGTTCTTTCTTCATAAGGTAGAATGAAATTGAAAGTAAGTAGTCGTTTGTCCAGTCATCACACAGATTAGATAAGCTAACACTTCATCTGCCTCCTCATTCAGCCCTGACACTGGTTCTCCAGGTGCTGCTGGCCCCCCTGTGGCCAGGGATCTGGGTCTGTTGCACCCTCGGGGGAGAATAAATCCAGTTTCATCTACAATATAAGAATCTAGGTTTTCGGTTGGGAAGAAAAGTACTGTACTTCCATATGCAGCCTCTTTATCTTAGGAAAAGTTGTATCTCTGACAATAAATCTATCAATCTGAAGGTTATTTTACAATGTATTATTATTTTACAATTTCTCTTTGTAGAGAAATTGCAACAGATTGAGGGCTCCTATTTCTCTAAAGAAATATATTGAAATTGTAACCCTCAGTATTAAGACATGAAGCCTGTAGGAGAAAATTTCAGATACCGATGGTGGAGTCCTCCTGAATCATTTCAATGCCTTGAAAGAAAAATGACTCCGTGGACTTCCCTCCACCCTGTGACAATACAAGGAGGAGACTGCACAGTCCATGAGAAAGGGGTCCCTGACACCAGCCTGCTGTGCTGGCACCTGATCCTGATCAGACTCATGGCCTGCAGCGTGGCACAGACATTTCCATTGGAGATGATCCAACTGGTTGATGGTTCCTTATTCAGAACCCAACCAGTCCCACGTGTATTTCCTCATCTGCCAAGGTAGGCACTGGGTATCACAACTGGAGGCTGAGGGAGAGCTACTACTGTTTACATCAGAGAGCAGGGAGGTGAGGCAAGGAGAGGGAGGGGACAGTAATCTAGAACCAGAAAATGGAATTTAAGATCTAGCATAGGATACAAGATTTTGGAGGAAGAGAAAACACAAATGAATGTGTGTACACAGAGAGGTCATTCTAAAGGCACTGATTCAAAATGCTGCTTTTTCAAAAGGTATTTTGTGAATTTTTTCATTTGTTTATATTCAACATTTCTATCTTTATAAAATGGCATAGCTGACCTCTAGTACTGCAGCATGTTCCTAGCTCTGCAGTTATATAAAAATGGTCAGCATGAACAACAGAGCAGCACGGCCTCAGAAGAACCAAAACACGAAAACCCAAATCACAACTAAACCAAACTAAAACAGGCATGCCAATGAGCTACTGCACACCTCTCTGAGAGAAGAGCGTCCATGACAGTGTCCTCCAGGGCACCTCCCAGGACTGATGCCTTCCACATTCTTACCAGGTCTGTGTATCCTGATCTGAGGACACAGACCCTGTCAGTAACGTGTGCATCTGTGTCATGGCATATTGGTCATCTTGGCCCATGAGCAGAGCTTATCTTTTGCTTGCAGAGGGAGTCTTTTATTCCCGCTTAATGATCAATGCCTGAGTGCTCACTGTGACCCTGGGACATGGATACTCACCGAGGGTGTGAGGTCTAAGGAACACATTTCCTTGAGCATTGTCCTTGTAAATGTTTCAAAGTTATTCTTTGTTTTCTGTTCACCTGACATATGATCAGCCACTTCCTTGTGGTTTCTACCCCACCAGTCAGGGACTCTTAACTTAGTTCCAAGTCCCCCAGTACAGACATGTCAGTTACGGGGCTCTCCTCCTCACCTATCGCTGGGAACCACCTAACTTTCTAACTAGAGCTAAATGAATCAGTCCCCCCTAACACGATGTGGCCAATCAGAAATGTGAACAAATCCAGAACAGGGAAATCCCAGGGAAATAAAGAGGGCACAGGACAGTGAGGGACCACGCGTGGGTGTTGACCTGAGGAAGAAGGTGTGGTAGTGGACAGCAGGAAGCTGCCCAGCTTGTTGGCACAGACCTCACCATCACAAAATCTAATTCTGAAATTCCATTAAAAATCAATATATTTATATACTTACAGGACACTGAGAATTAAGCTGTGAGTAAATGTAGCAGTAGGGGCACAAGGCAGGGAGCAGGGGGATGGGTGTAGGGCACAAGCTGGCTGCAGATAAGCCAAGGTCAGGAGGTGACACTTGCTTTGGGACCACAAGAGGCTCCAGGTCTAGAATTGGTGGAGAAGTGGCTCCAGCAGCTGGCTCTCACTTCAGGGCTAGAGCTGGTGAGGGAGCTGCATGTAGTGTTGGTGCAGGCTCTGCAGGTGGGACGTGACCTTGGGCTACAGCTGGCCCTGCAGCTAGAAGAGAAGTGACAGTGGCTGTCTGTGCACCCTCCATGTGAGCTGTGTCCACCAGACCATCCCAAGATGTGACCTGTGAATGCACCCACCCACCAATTATTGAGTCTCTCAACAGGGCATTTGGGCACTATTTGTATCTGCTCAGTGCACATTTTCCTCTAAGTCACAGGCACCTACCCAAGTCTTCTCAGCATTGGTCTCTTCTTCATTGGGTTTGAGGCACTACAGAGGGGTCAGAGAACAGAATGCTGGGGGCATCTGCATGGGTGTCTATTTCTGGCTGGGATTTGAGGAGGAAGGAAACACGCCTGAGGGGATGACAGGAAAGAGATCTTGGTGAAGGGTGTAACCTTCCCTTCAGTCCAATGTGGCCCTCCATCTTTCTTCTCCTGTGTACTGCTTGTGCCCTCTTTGTGGAAAGGAAGAAGTGTCTGCCATGGCACTGGCTTTGTGGGCACTGCTTCATCTGATTGAGAAGTGAGAGGAAAGGTAGTGTGTGTCCTGTCTGGCCTTCCCCCATGCTTTGGCTCATTGCTCTGCCTGGATCTCTATCCTCTGACCTCCTCTTCCCATGGTGTGAACTCATATCTAGGAAGGTCCCAAGACTGTGGCATCTAACACTGAGGGGGATCTACCTGCTTTTATCCCTGTAGTATTTGTTCAGTGTCTGACTCCCACAGAGGGCCAGGGGGCATCAGATGCCCTTTCTTGGTCACCAAAGCATGTTCAGTCCTGCATGAATGTCAGTGTATAGTGTGGCTTCATGCTTGTTCTTGGAGAAAGGCACATATCAGCCTCTTCTTTGATACTAGGGAAAGCCTGGTTCCTCTGTCAGCCAGCAGAGACTCCGTATAAAGCGCATAGAGGGACTCTCCACTCTCCTGTACAATAAGCAGAATAGCTTTGACAGCTGCAGGATTGGGTAGGGGTTGGGGGATCACTAGTGAGAAGAAGCACAGCCATTGCAGAAGGTCTTCCTCATGGCAGGGACAAGGCCAGCACCTGGACACCCCATTTCCTCCTCCTGTGACCCTGTGGGCATGGCCTAGGAGCACTGCTCTGCTCAGAGAAGCAAACAGAGGCTGAGTGGGGCATGGAGACAGTCCCAGGACAAGGAACTGTGTTTGGCCCTAGTGCACTGTGCTGTAGAGATCCGCATTCACCTTCTGGTTATCGTGGCCTCATACGTGAAGGTGGAGGTCCTGGTGGTGCTCAGGAAGGAGGCCCATGGAAGGCTTGGCTGACTTGGAACACTGGCTCCATCCATTCTGTGATGGAGACCGATGAGACTGTCTCCACCTGCCATTCTTCCCAGACGTTTATAAGGCTCCCATGTCAGTGGTTTTCAATCTGAGGTGCAAGAGAGGGGACACATGGAAGCAGTGGCCAAACCAAAAGCCTGTTGGAGAGCTTCAGGGCGAAGCTTAGATCAACCCCCAAATTCCTTTGAGATGTTTGCCTCCAGAGATGTAGAACAGCCCCAGCACAATAGTGGTTCCCTGAGGTAATGTTAGATTTCAGAAGAGAACTGTGGGAAACCTTACCATTTCTAAGCCAGTTTATTTGCCAAGCCCAGGTGGCCATGCCTGCTGAAAAAGCATCAACCCATGTTAACTGGGACAATGTCCCTTGGTAGAAATGAGAAGACAGGTACTCATTCCTTGTGCATGGGTCTGTACAAGAGGACCGCTAAGATGCTCCCTGTGTACAGAGGGAAATGTTTCCAGGAAGTAATCGAGTCCAGGTTCCTGAGCATGAAGAGATGGGTGGTTGTGATCAACAACTCTGTTCTTTAGTGTGGCTCAGGTCAGAGAAAATCAGCTCCTGCACTGAAGCACCCAGGTCTTTGGCCTTTGAGACAGCAAGTGACAGAGTAGGAAGAAATCCTGATGCTTTTGATGAACACAGCTCTGGAAATCCCATGATGTGTAAGAGTTGGAGAAGGGGTGGAATGACAGTCAGGTCGGTGCTACATGGATACCTACATGCAAGAGTTAAAGTAGTGCAGAGTGGCACAGTGTCCCTATCCCTTTGAGGCAAATAGGGAGATGGGCAGAGAGGAATTGAGTGAGAGAGGACATGAAGGCAAGATTCCTTCAGGAGCAATACATGGAGTGTGCTAGAATGAGGTGTTGAGGCTGGTGTCTGGATTCTCCTTTCTACTAAGGTACGTCATGTCAGTTAACATGGGTTGATGCTCTGTAGGCACTGGCCTCATGTGCTTGGATAACAGATTGTCTTGCCATTAGTAATGTTTCCCATGGTTATCTTCTGATATCTAACCTCTGAAATCCACTATTATGCTAGGGCTCTCTGCCTCTCTAGAGGCAAACAATGACTTGTATTTTTTCTTCAATGCTTGAACAGGAGCCTCTTCTATTCCCACTGCTCCCCAATGACTGAGTTGATCTATGCTGGCAATTAAGAGCCCCAATGTGCCATGCAAGAAAATGGCACAAAGATCTTTAATGACCTACTTGGAGCACCATGTCCTCTGAGAAGCAATGTGCAGAGCCTGTCCATGCACCCATGGGAAGCATCAGGCCCTGCTGGCCTCTGGGATATTTATGACCCTGGTGTCCTTTTCTAGCTCAGATCACACACATACCTGGGTTACAGGCTGATACTCCAGAGGAAATGAATATTGGGAGCTGTGGATTAAAGCTGAACAATGGACCACTCCACCTGCCAGCCCTCTCATGGACATGAATGTAGCAGGATACTATACGCACAACATCCCAGGATCTACAACTCCACAAGAGGTCTATCCCTCATGGCCCCAATTCCCTCATACCCAGAAAGAACTTTTGGAGTTGTGCAAGGAACTCACATTGGTTCCTGGGTCATGGTGGAGTTGTGGTGGGCAGCCTGGTGTCTCTTGGTGGCTTTTGAAGAAATCTCCTGGATTCACTACCATCTCTGAGCACGATTGTGACATTTCAGAGAAGACTTCCTGTGGTCTTCTCTCTGAATTGCATCGCCTAGTAGCCGAGTCAGGGTGAAGCTCTTCACAAATGACCTCTGGAAGACTCAGTGTTTGTTGGGACCTCATGGCCATGTGAGAGTATAATTCCTCCTGAAGGACTTCTCTTGAGCTTCCAGGTCATTGGGAGTTTGTCACAACCTGGCCTAGGAAGATCTCTTCTGGGACGACCTTCTCTGGGCTCCTCAGGCTTTGTGGGTGTCTAGAGGGTAGGCCTGGGAAGCACTCCTCTGGCAAGGCATTGCCTGGGCTCCTCAGTCTTTGTGTGTGCCAACTGAGTAGGCTTGGGAAGTCCTCCTGGAGCAAGATGTCACCTGGGCTCCTCAGTCTATATGGATGCCAACTAAGTAGGCCTGGGAAGGCCTCTTCTGGCAAGTCATCACCAGGGCTCCTCGGTCTTTGTGTGTGCCAACTGACTAGGCCTGGGAAGTCCTCCTCTGGCAAGATGTCACCTCGGCTCCTTGGTCTTTGTGGGTTCCAACTAAGCAGGCCTGGGAAGTCTTCCTCTGGCAAGACATCACCTGGGCTCCTTGGGCTTTGTGGGTGCCAATGGAGTAGGTCTGGGAAGTCCACCTCTGGCAATTCATCACCAGGACTCCTCGGTGTTTGTGAGTGCCTCCTGGCTAGATTTGGGATGATCTTTCCTGGGAAGACTTCCCTTGGGCTCCAAGTTGTTTGTGGGTTTCTTATACCATGGCCTGGGAAGACCTCCTCTGGGATGTCCTCCCCTTGGCTCCTCAGTGAACTCAGGGTACTGTGGCCTGGACTGTTGGTGTCATACTCTGGTTTCCTTGCATTCTCTGGACTCCTGATTTTCTCTTCTAGGGGAGAACATCCCAGAGCCAAGTGAGGTCTCTGAGCTCTGGCTGGTTGGACCTGGTGAGACATGCCTTGGTCTCCTTGGTTTCCTTGTGTGCTGAGGAGTTGGGCTGATGGAGACTTCCCCTGGGTTCCTGGACTTTTCTGTGTTAACAGTGGTGAGGTCTGAGGAGACTTGTTCCCTCCTCCTTGTTCCATTTGGGACCCTGGTCACAGGGCCTTTGAAGGTCTTCCCTGTGTCCCTGGGGGCCTTTTTCTGCTTGGCTCCTAGGCTTAAGGAAGCCTTCTTTTGGTTCTTTGGTATCTGAGGGTACCTAGTAGGTGGGCCTGGGGAGCTCTTTCCTGGCCTTTCTTGGAGCTTTCTGATTCTGGAGGCGAACCCGGGGGTCTGGCCCCAGGCTCCTTGGGGGCTCTTGGCCCACATTAGCCTTGTCTTGTTCTGGTTTTGCTGTAGTGGTTGAACTGCTCCTGCCATGTGATCTGAGTAGCCTGGATGGAATGAACCATCTTCTGATTCATTCAAATATGCTTTCTCTTCCTGAAGTCTTCTCACCTTGAGATGTTTGGAAACAGCTCAAGATGTTCACGCTTCAGTGTCTCTTGGCAAGTGAACTCAGGAGATAACTGTTACCCTATTGTGATGCATGGTGATGTGGGTTCTGAGTTCCAAATGAAGATGTTGCCAGAAAGTGATGTCATGTCTTGGGTCCCACCGCAGTCTGATAAGACCCTTTGGCCAGCATTTACATTCATAGGCTAATTTTCAGCGGCTCTTTCCTTATCATTATTTTGTATCTATATATCTATGTCTATCTAGCATCTATCTGCAGTTCATGCCTATAGTACTGAGCACTGAACACGCTGTCTTCATAGGGAGCTACATCCTCAGACTTTTGTTTCAGACACTAAAGTCTCATCAAATCATCATGTTGGGCTGCACTTGTGATCTTGCTGCCTGACACATCCAGAATTCGGGGATTACTGTCATGTACCACCATTCCCTACTCAGCGTGCTCTTTGGAAGCAGCAAACAAAAACTAAGGAGGTTGCTCTGGTTTTAGGCATTGGTGACATTTTATTTTTTTAAGGCAATATACAAATATACATGTGCTGAAACTTTGAAGTCCAAATGTCCGTGGGTCCACTTCTCAGCAGAATCCTCCTGGTGTTGGTCTTTAACTGGCTGCATCTCTTTCAGCATTCTGTGCTGGCAGGGCTCTCATCCATGAAGCTGATGTTAGAGAATTTTAGACCTTATCTAGCTAGCCTCTGGAGACCTTTGCAAACTCTTCTCTTGAACCTCCTCTCAAAGTTCTTAAGCCTCAGTGTCAGGTATTCCCAAAAGCAAATCAATCACCACCACCAAAATCTGAGTCCCTTTACTTTTAATTTGTGCATGTTTGCTGTATATAACCTTTACATTTCTTGCTTGGTGATGGTACACAACACATTTTAATTTCTGCTTTCCTTTCCTTAGCCTCTTTTCCCTGTGGTCTTCCTTTCATTATTCCCTTTTTATTTGAGAAAGACTTATCTCCCTATTTCTTACATCACTTTTGTTTTGCTCTTTATATGTAATTTCATATGGAGAGTCATTTTGGGATTGTTTCAAAGGTCCAAGTGCCTGAGGATGCCTGAAGACCCTACCCTGTGGTTTGGTTCTTAAGCAGTGGATATATACCAAGGGATATATCTCAAAAACACAGTGAAGGGCAAGGAGAAAAAGCGAGCTTATGTGGGAGTGGAAGGAATAGCCACTCTGAGGTGGTCAAGAAGTAAAACCCGTTTAGTTGACTTCACCAGAGAAGCAACATGCAAATAAGTTAGGGTGGGGATTGGAGCAATGCCAGTGAGGGCCAAGGTGAAGTGATCATTTTTCAGCTTCATCTAGATATTAATGACATTTGTTAAAATGGAAGAAGTTTGAATGTTCACTTCAGCTCAGGCTAAGAAAGTGGGCAATGTATCTGGAGAGCAGTGGTCAGCACTGGAAGGCACAGGCAGCAACTTAAGCCCAGTCCGCAGCTGGACAGACTTGACTCAGGGCAGACCAGAGCCACAAGGGCACAGGGTGTGGGGCCAATATGGGGGGCTGTGGAATAGGGGAGAAGGGAGCAGAGCAGGAGTGCATGCATGGGAAGCAGGAGCAAAATGTGGGCACAGGGAGAGTCTGCAATGCTGCCATCACTTGGATTCCAATGGAAGTTGCTATGATACTGGGAAAAATTATCTCTGTGGATGACCTCCAGATGATAGAGGGGAGAGAATGAGACTCCTGAGCTGAAAGGTGCCTGGGATAAGTTCGTGTTTTCTAAAACTGTAGGATGAATTTTAGGAACAAGTGAAGGCTATGAACAGAATGCATTTACTGGGGGAAAGAAAGATCCCATCCAAGAGAGGGACAGGAGGGGGGCCCTGAGTAGGTGGTCTCCAGGAAGCTGTCTCTTGCAAAGACTGTTTTTCTTTCCGTATTTTAAGGAAAGGTCTACAAGGTGTTCAGAGTCTCACTACTAGACTGGTCTCCTAGTGGTCTACCTGCTTGCAGCCTCCTAGTCTTCTACCTGCTTACATCCTCACAAAAGCTGGGCTTACAGGCCAGCACTACCACAACCAGTCTCAATTGCCCTCTTAGCCTGTCCCAGGGATGGGGCTGTCAAAGAAAGCCCTGGGATGGAAATACCAGCCCCTGCATGTGCTTGTAGGAGCTTCCATCATGCTTGTATGAGCTATTTGGCTGGCCTTAAGCAACTCTTACACTGAGCAAAACCATGTGGTGAGTAGGGTCTAAGCTGGAGAAGAATTTGGGAACTCGCTTAGGTGGTCATGAGGTGGGACAAAGCAATGGTCAACTAATGAGATTACAATCACCATTGCTCAGGTAAAATTGATTACATCAGAATGAAATGGGAAAGCGAGTCATGTAGCAAGTGGGCACAAATAAGAAACAGTTCTCTTCCTCTTAGGGATTGACTCAGTGAGTCATTTGGGCTCTTTTATGGTGATGGATACTTATTGAGAGTATCAGTCACTGATACCCATTCCTAGGGAAGTATGTGGCTTATTTGTTTACCCTTTTGTCTTGAGGTCTGGCCTACAGTGGGGAGTGGCCTGTCTCTTCCAAAGTTACAAAGTCACTTTATCTTCTCTATCACCTCCTTGAGGCCTGGCCCTGTCTGACTGCCTATAATATTTCCACCTAATTCAGTTGCCTACAACATTCTCCCTTTTGAATTACCTTGAGGGAACCTGGCTTTTTCAGGCTGAAAAGTGTCATAGTTGTGAACAGGGAGTCAGAGACACTTTCCAGAGGTTCTATCTAAAGGCCTTCGATAGAGGGGATTTATATCTTCTGTAGGTGAAACAGCTTTAAGTCTGGAGAAGACAAAGCTAAAGAAAAGATTGAACATACATGGGCTAAATAATCAATCAAGAGGAAAATTATGAATACAGTAAAACTGATTTTTACCAACAGGCAGTCATGGCTTTTTATAAGATGATAAAGATAAGTTCTAGGGGACTGCAGCACCTCACACACCATTGATTTGATGTCAATAACTTGGACAGGCATTGAGAGATTACAAAGATCTGGCATGTAACAATCTTTTTTTAAGTTTTTAGTTACAAAGGCTAGATAGAATTTTTTGTATTTATATCTCTTAAATGTGGGGTTTAATTCATTTGTCTCCCATGACCACTGGGAATGGTCTCAAATAGCCAATTCTATAAATGCTGAGGGTGCATGAATTATAGGACCTGTGGTAAACACTGAGTACTTTCCAGTTTCCAAGTGGGGCCACTGGCTGGATAACGACTGACATCTGCATGTGCATCTATTAAAAGTTTAACAGGCTTTTTCCTGTCATTAACATGGGTTCCCACAGGCTGAGAGGCGAAGACCCATGACCACCTTAATCTGAACCTTCCTCTGACTTCATCAAGGATACTTTCTTTTTTCCCTGTCTTGCAGCTTTGGACATTTTTGCTTGAAATGTCCCTTCTCTTTGTCCAGATACAGGGATGCATAACTTTTTCTGTGTTTCTCAACTGGCCTTCATTCTTGTAGGCTGTTAGCATTACTATTGCCATTTTCTGTCTATAATTCCATTTTGCATCCTTTCTACTCTGAAACACCTCAACTCTGAAAAATTGATTCCTGCAGTCCCTTCTGATCTGCAGCTTGTGTCAGATATCTGGGGACACAGAGCAAGGTATAACTTTTTGGTTTAAGGCCTCCTGCAGGGAGCCCTGCCCAAGGAATATGAGGGCAGCTTCTCCTACAGTGGATTTCCTGAACTATAAGTAGACTGATACAGGAAGTGTTTTTTGAAGGCAATCACCCCTGCTCAAGTAATGTGAAAATAGCTTCCCTTGTGATGAGTCAGAAAACCCTGGGGGAAGAGTAGGAGTATGAACTATGTGGCCAGACCTCTCTAAATAAATAAAGATTTCCTAAAATAAATAAACAAAAAACAAATAAAGCAAGGCAAGAAGGGATTAATCTGTAAAATGATGTCCATGTATTTAAATTTCATCTTTCCCTAATCTTCTGTGAGATATAAACACCAAACTTGGCTTCTTGTCTGAGTGAGTGGTGGGCTCTTCATGAGCATTCATTTCAGGGCCAGCAAGATAGCTCAGCTGACTAAGCACGTGCTTTAGCAAGTGTAGGAAACAGGATTCAATCCCCAGTCCTGCCTGCTATCCTGACCCTGGACCCGGGTCACACTAAGCCAGCAAACAAGCACTATGAGTCCAATCTGTGTAGTGAGAGCCTGTAGACTCTGTGCTAAATACACACACAAAAAAATAAACAACCTAACTTAAAAATTAAGAGATTGGAAGAAAAAATTTTAATGGGAAAAAAGCATTCATCAGAGCCATATGAGAAAAAGTAGAACATTATCAGTCACTTGGAGATTGCAAATCACATCAAGAATATTCAATTTCTTGATTATTTCTTCTGTCTCCGGCTCCCTGGGTTGGGATTGCAGGCCCGAAATCCAACACAGTGAACACAATGAACACCAAATGCTGACAATTACATAGAACAAAAAACACTCATTCATTGCTGATGGGAATGTAATGGGTCAAATGAATTTTATGTTTTAACTGTGGGAAACTATTAGAAAAACCTTGTGCTTCTTGTTATCTACTCTAAGAAATAAGTCTTGCCTCTCTGCTCAAGGATGCTTAACAAGAAATAACTGTTTCTTTTCAAGGCAGCAAGCTAAAGCAAACTCTGTCCCTAGCTGTCTGCTATAAACATAGCTTAAGATGCATCTTGTAAAGATATATGCTTATCACTAAACGGTAAAACACCCATTAGTTACAAAGAGTTTGCAGTGTCAAATAAATGTAGTTTTCTTTTGCTCTGTGCCGAATAACAAATTCTCTTACCAAACTGGATGTGATAGCTTATAAATGTCCCCCTGCTACCTATGTTCATTTGTCACTCAGTCTTCTCCTGGGTGAGAGCTGGCTGAGGACTCTGAGCTCAGTAATAAATGGCTCTAATCAAATTTTAATCTGGTCTTTCATCTGGTTCCTACATTGAGTGGCCCATCACAGGGAATGCTAACTTCTATGGCCACTTTAGTGTTTTTTTCCCCCCAAATAAACATACACTGACCATACTCTAAACAGATGCCCTTGATACTCACCTGTATCAAGGTCCACACAAAGCTTTGTGCGCAGTTGTTTACATGAGCTTCATTCAGAACTCTCAAGCTTGATAATGGCCAAGGCATCCTGCAGCAGCTGCATCATAGACGAGCTGCGGTGCACTCAGATAAAGGAGTGTTATTCAATCTTAAAAAGTGCTTTATCAAGTCATGAAAAGACACAGAAGAACTTTAAGTGTATGTTACTAAGTGAAGAAAAGCAATTGCAAATGTCAAATTCTGTTATTCTGAGTATAAACATTCTATCAAGTGTACTATTATATAAAGTCTGTAGGTCATAATAGGCTATGGAATACAAGCTGTGTGATGATTTTGATTATACAAAGTGATTTTACTTAAATAAAACTAAGAAACTGCTTAATTGATTTTAATAATTTATGCAGAATGGGTCTTTTATCTTAAAAAGGTATTGGAAACACTTGCTCATCAACAGAAATATCAGACATGCAATAAACTAATCCAAAAATAATAATAACTTAATCATTACCAATACATTAATTTATTTACTTATTTATTTATGGATGTTTGAGCCAGGGTCTTGGTGTGTCATTTGGGCTGAGCATGAGCTCACTGTGCAGCCCAGGGTGGCCTTATACTCACAGTGCTCTTCCTGCCTTGGCCTCCAAGTGCTAGAATTACAAGTATGCACCACCATCCCTGGCTCACCATCAGTCACGTAAAAGGTACAAATTTATACAGACTTTTCATTTTCTTTAAATGTATGTCTTCCAGAAAAGACTTGTAGAGCACAATCTTACTACAACGTGTAACTTTCAGAAGTGCTTTGCTACATGGGCTTCCATTGCTTAGTTCTATGTCCCAGAATCCTCAAGTGAGGATGGTGTGGCTGCAACTGACTGACAAACAGCTTCAAAATCTAATCTCAGGGGTCTGGGAGATGGCTCAGTAGAATAAATGCTTCCCCGGCAAGCACAAGGGTCTGAGTGCAATCCCTGGTTGCACCAAAAAAAAAAAAAAAAAAACAAAAAAACAAAAAAAAAAACCAAAAAAACTAATACCATCCTACAATAGGGGGTAGAAAACTGTAGAATTCAGTGTTTCCATTAAGTAATTCAAAGTAAATAAAAGAACAAAATGTTGGAGGATATAACAGATACTGTACTTGAAATACATGTTCAAGCAAAATATTCCCAAATTTAAATGCAAACCAACAATTCTCATCTACATTATTTTGAATCAGGCTTTTCATTTGAACTAGCAATGTCACTTCTAATTTAGAAGTTTTATACAAGTTCTCCCCTCTCTTTATTACAGATACTTTCTCTAGGAATACAATAGAAAACATTAAGTAATTACACATGTCAAAATGTGTCACATTATTTGACATGTTTATGAAATAAGCGTGCTCTATAAGTGTCTCAATTATTTTGTTCTTTGCTGAGACAGAAACCCTGACACCCAAAGTTAATGGCCAAAGGGTGCATTTAGCTCACACTCTGTAGAGGTTTTGGTCCATACTGGGCTGGCTCAGAGGAAGGGTGGCAGAGGGCAGCACTTCATGGCAACAATACACAGCAAAATCAACAAGAGCGAAAGGCCAGAGCAAGCCTCATTTCCCCCCTTAGGTTGTGCACAGGCCACCCACCCCAGGGCGGGCTGGCCCTCACTGCCCCAGTCCTAGCACTGGAAAATGCAATTGTAGACTCTAGATTCAGCTGCCTCAGAAACTCCCAGGGCCCCACAGCTGCAGGAGGCTTTGGGGGTACATCCAGATCACACATAAAACATGACAAGAAGAAAAATGGTTTTGTTTCATTCTATGGGGAATATGCCTCAGACACAATTGTCAGTGCAGCTGAGAAAGCACTCAGACAGCCAGAAGTCTCAACAAGGCAAGGTCTTTGCAGAAGGGCACAAGCATATGCTACCCTGAGGTCCTAGGTCTGCCCGAGATTTTTAGCTGTAACATGTGAGAAGCAACTGACTCTTCACAAACGGGCGGGGTTGAAGGTTTGCAATGTACACCAATGAACCAGCTGAAGTGCTATGAAGGGAGGACTGGAAGGTTTGTTGGGTAGTGCTGATAAGAGGAAGGAGGAGCAGGCAGTGGGGATGGAACGTCCCTGGCTGTGGATAAAGTTTCTTTGGTGACAGCTGTGTTCCTGGGATCTAAACTGAACAAACATTTTCCATAACTTAAAGTGCTCAAAGAGTAGAAAAGTGGGCATTGGGCAGCCTAAAGCAAAGCAGAGTTCAGGATGGAGCCATCTCTTCATGTATGTGATAGGAAAGACAGGGTTGGGGAGATAGGTGGGCAGACATAAGCGCCTGCCTGGCAAGCACAAGGTCCCAAGTTTGATCCTCAGAAGATAGGCTGGGGCTTCTCCCAACTAACACGTAAAGCTGAAACATTTGCTCTAATCTTTTCTAATCAATTGTATTGAAGAAGAACATGTACAATAAAAATTTAATGAATTATGTCTGTTCTCCATGCATGCAATTCCACCATGTCCAAAAATGTGGAAATTTTCATAATTCCAGAGATCCCTCGTGTCTTTCATGGCGAATCTTGTCCTTCCCTTCAGAGGCAACCACTGATGTTCACTTAGTCATCAGCAACATGCTTGTGTTTTATGTACATGAACTCATTGAGCACACCTTTTTGATTAGACTTTTTAAAAACTTTCTATTTAATGCATTATTTTTTAAATTCTATTCATATTGTTGCACACAGCAACAGGTTTTCTTCTTGCTGAGTAGTATTTCATTGTCTGGATGAATATATTGTTTCTTCACCTGAGATAGTTTGTATTGTTTTCAGTTTGGGGTATTTTGAAAAGCCGCTGTTCTTAGGACTGCACAGGACTCGGTGTTTACCCCAGCTTCTCTCGCGCTGGGGTCTCTGTCTAGCAGACGAATTGCTGGGCATGCAGTAGATTTAATTTTTAAAGTGGTCACCAAAACTTTGCATCATGGCTGTAACTGCACATAGTTCACATTCCTAGTGGCTGTGTATGATAGAGACACTGCGCTCTGCCCTTAGCAGCACTTGGTCTTACAAGTGTGCATGAGGTTCAGTGGTTCTGATGAGTGTGTAGCAGTCCCTCCTTGCAGTTTTAATTGGAGATTTCCGGTCTACTATAATTTTCAACGTTTTTATTTTAATTCTTTTAAAAAGTAGTTTGGGTAATCCTACCAATAGCAATAGAATTCTAATTTTCAGAAATCCTTACCTATTTAGTTGTCTGATTTATACCCCATAGAAACAGCTGATAGAACATTTAATCATTAAGTGTTCTTCACAAAACCAGCGGAAATCGACCACATAATTATTCAAATTATCCAGCATATATATATATATATATATATTTTCCCCTTCTTTCATTCATCCTTTTCCTTATCCCCATATTTCCTTCCCATTGAACAAATTCTTTCCCTTTCATGGTATCTATTGTACCTTGTAGGATATGATTATGTCATACCTCACACTAGCAAGATGATATGATGCTTGCATGGGTGGACCTGATTTATTTCTCTTCCAATGGAGTTTCTAGCTATATCCATTTATCTGTAAGACCTCACACACACTTCATTCTATCACTAAATACCTGACACATTTGCACTGTTGGGGGTCCAGGCCTCCTGCCCCTTCCTAGTCCTCCACTTCTTACACTAGCTCTGCTTCCTGGGCAGCAGGCAGCTCTCCCCTGATGTCAGGGACACCACCTCCTCTCAGCTCCACAGAAAGCTTGACTGCTGAGTCAGATGCTCCAGTGGACTGTGCTGGCCTGGGGTCCTCCAACGCTCTGTGCCTTTCTGGTTGGGCAGGAAGAGCTGAGCAGCTAGACTCTGCTTCACAGAAGCTTGGTGCAGACTCTTGCTGAACGCTGGCGAAGGCCACAGACATTATGTGTAGGGAGCCACTACACATAATGTGTTCTCGTATTGGACTAGGAAGTTTATATTTGTAATCCCAAGGGTAAGTTATTGGAATCCTGTCAAATAAATTCCAGTCTGTCTCTTCCTGTGCAACCCACGATGAGAATAAGGACACTGAGGCATATTTATAGTTACGGGGAGCCAAGGAGTCCTAAGTCCAGCCATAGTGATGGCTTTCTGAAACACAGGCCTCCACCCAGGGCTGCACCCAGGCTTTATTCAGTCATGAAGGAGGACTGGGTGGAGGATGAATGTCTGAGACTTGCAGGAAGTAGGTGAATACTGTGAGCTGGGCTAGGTAGGCCTGTGTTTACCTCTGCAAAGTGCAGAGGGAAGGATATGCAGAAAACATAATGTGTGGTGCTTCAGCTCTGATGTGTAACCCTTTCAAGCCCAGAAAGTAATAGCCTCTATCTCGAGGCTTGATCCCAGGCCACAGTGCCTTTCTGGTTGAGCAGGAAGAGCTGAACAGCTAGACTCTGCTTCACAGAAGATCTCAACCCAGCTCATATTAAAGAGCAGCAGGTGTGGGTTTTCAGGGAAACACGTGTGCTGTCTTCAAATACCACCACCAGCTCCTCAGCTAGACCAATACACACTACTTAAAGACAATTGAAGGGATAAGGAAAAGTCCTAGTCAGCGCTGCACATATTAATACATGGATATAGGGTCAGGCACAGCCAAGCTGGAGACAATGGCTCTTCTTTTGAGGAGAGTTGCCCATGTGGTTCTCCACACCTCTGGCCTCCTCTGCAGAAGCCTTGGGCACAAGTCTTTCCTGTTTGAGTAAGGTGAAGGCACTGGGTCTATGGCCAAGCTGCCCCCAACTGAACTCATTGTTTCAGGGCTCTCTTTACCCGAAGCTGATTGTATGGATGTTATAGTTTCCCAAAAGTAATTTTTTCACAGGCTCCCTCTGCTTCAGGATTTGAGACCTTCAGAATATGATTGAAGTTCATTATAAACAAATTCTGTATATGAGCAGGGACAGATGGAATGACTGGATACACTATGAATGACGAAATGGAATGAAAACTGCATTTTTCAACCTACAGAAATGTTGTCATGACTCAAATTATATGGCTGAAATTAGAAAGCAAGACAATACACCTAATGGGTTTTGAGCATTCTATGTTTACCTGTGTGATGTATGATTCAAAAATGGAGAAACTTCCCCTTTGATTTCCCTTTCCATCTGGTGTTTAGATTTACCAACCTAAGAGCGATATCATTTACTCCCTCAAAATGGTCTTTTTCTGAATTTTTGATATAATTCAGGTATAAAAAATAAGATGAGTAATCAGTTACACTCTTAATTCACTGATAAGAGATGTCTGCTAAAATAATATCTGTAAATATAATATCATATATGCACCTTGTACAATACCAAAACATTATGAAAACAGTTTGCAATGTATTAATTTATCGAATCTGCATTGTTAAGGTATCTTGAAACTGTCTGATTGACATTTGTAGTTCAATAAAAATAAAATAAAATAAAATAAAAAGAAAAACTGGTCTTTTTCATTTGATGCAAGGTTTTTTCCTTTGAAAGCCAGGGTCCATCAGAGCTCTACAGAACAGTATTCCAGACATTAAGCATTAGCTCAGCTCAGATTAGGATAAAAGTTTTTCATGTCTGAGGACTCTGAGTTAAAATAAACCCCCCACCCCCAAGAAAACATTTTCTACAAAGTTTCTAACAATATTAATGGTTCAGACCCCACAGTTGGTGAACTAGAACATATCTCTGGTCAGCCAGTTGAGCACAACCTCGTGTTTTCTAAACAAAATTGCAATTTCATTTACTTTTCAGAATAAAGGAATCACCATACATTAATCACATTAATTACTTATTAAAGGGTATGACATATTGTTGAAAAAGAGCTAATAGAGCCACTGTGCTAAGAAACATTTCATCAAAGAAAAGTTTATATTGTCATGCAAGCAGGAAATCACTTCAACTCTTCTGCCTGGGTGGGCTCATCTTGTGTGAAAATTTATCGGCCCACTTGTTGACACTTTTTGTGTTTGTAACTTCACAGGCTGTGGTCGGTTGTTACCCTGATGTCACCCATCTGCATTTGTCATTCTCCCACTGATCTGGCCTTCAGTGGGGCTATGGAAATTCAGGGCTACGGGAGCAATGCTGTCCTGTGAAGGCTATCATTGGAGGGAAAGAGCTACTTGGGAGCATAAGCACATAAGGTGGACATGAAGGAAAGGTCGATTTCAAATTTGTTTCCACTGGGGCTGGGGAGATAGCTCAGTGGCCTAAGTGGCTGCCTGGCAAGTTCATGGTCCTAGGTTAAAGTCCCAGGACTGATAAAAGAGAGAAACGAAACAGAACTTATTTCCATGATAGGTGGACCTTCTTAAAACTCCAAAAGGAAGAATAATTTTCAGTTTGGAATTCCTAATACCTGAAACATGACTTTTACCACTTCCTGAGGTACATGTCCTATATGTACTTATCTTCATGGAAACCAATGGGACAGTTTGATGTAAGAGTCAGAAGGATAGACCACCGAGAAGCATTTGGTAAGAGAAAGCCAGCAAATGTCAGCAGAAAGTATTCAACTAGAGGGCTTATAACAGGAGAGCTGAAAAATAAATTGACTTTCAGTGTGATCCAAATAAAACCAAACTACCTTCAAAATTCAGTATTTACTTTGGAAGAGCAGTCTATTATGTACCCTATTTATTTTTAATGGTTCTCTGCATCTGAGTGGTCTGAAATGCTGAAGTTTATTCAATGATAGTGACAGGTGGATTCTTCTAAAAGCGTTTTTCTCCTTGTGTGTTAGGGAAACCTCTAGTCAAAGAAAGGCAAAGATCAGGTGAGCATAAATTAGAACTGAAATGTCAGCAATTACCCTATAAACTTTTGCACAAGTAGTAGATTCATTTATTCAATGATATTCACATTTACATGAGAAAGTCAAAAAATCATCTGAATGTTTACTTTTAGGGGAGCTTAAATGAGTCCCATTACAGCCATACAATGAATGCTGAAAGGAATTTCCTAAGGCTAATACAGGTCCATATATAATCATATCGAATAACTTCCCAGACATGATAAAATAGAAAAGCAGAGTCAGAGAAGTGTGGAGAACATGCTTATATTTTGTAAAAAGAATATAGAATGTAAATATTCTTTTTGTTGAAAATGTATCAGCAATTTAATTAGACTCTTAATAAGAAACACAGAGCACTAATTTGTGAGAATAAATTTCATTTATCAGAGAAAAAGGATAGTGGGTAGCCCCAGAGCTGAGGAAGAGCTTTGCTTTTTGGTAAAAGCTGAGATTACAAATATTCTTCATATATATAATATTAAAATTAAATTAATTGATTCAAAGTTTTTAATAAGACATTGTCTGCTCCCTGTTAGTACTATGCATCAAAAAGAAAGCATTTTTCCTGTCACTGAGGAGGTTGTATCATTCTCTTGTGTCCTAAGTGCCTTGACATTACAAAGGTCTGCTTTACGCCCTTGCATAGAAATAGCCCATAGATAGCAGCAGGAAGAGGTCCAGGTAGGATATTCTTTCCCACCTGAACCAGCTTTGGGAGGAAGGAGTGGAAGCAGAGGCAGAGCTTCAGGATCAATCTCTATCACATTCCTTAGATCCAACACCTCCCTTCCTTACCCCATTCAGGTTGCGGGTCACACCAGTAGGGATGCACCAAGAGCTGTAGCAACAGCAGGCAACCCCCATTGGTAAACTGGTGGAGAGGAGAAAGAGAAGAGATAAAGAGGGGAGGGGTGCAGAGATAGCTTTGCGGTCTAGGAGCCAACCTGGCAAATGCAAGGACCCAGGTTCGATCTCTGGTATTGCATGCTGTGCCTGCCCCCCTTCAAACCAGGCGTGGTAGTATATTCCTGTAATCCAGCGTTCGGGAGGCTGAGACAGGACAATCAATATGAACCAGTGTTGCATAGGGAGAACCTGTACCAAATAAATAAACAAACAAACAAAGTGTGGAGAGAGAGAGAGAATATGCTTGGCTAAAATGAAATACCTCATAATTTCCTAAGTCAAAATTGGAGGCCCAGGGAAGTCCATGATATAACCCAGGTCAGGTCTAAAGGTCTGAGGCCCAGAGTCGGGGAAATGACCTAAATATCAGAACAGCAGAAATGAGATGGATCAAGATGCTTCACTTCAACCAATAAGGAACAATAAAAGGGATGAATTCTCCCTTGCCTGACTCTTGTTCTATTTGTCCCCTCAGTAGACTGAGCGACCAACCATAACAGGAAAAGGAATTCAGTTTAATGAATCCACTGATAGAAGCCCTCATTTCTTCCACCATTACCCTCACAGAATCATCCAGAAGCACTGTTTAACCTGGCTATCTTGGGGCCCTCTTGAACTGACACAATAGTGGCCATAACACAGAGAAAGTAGAGTAAGTCAAATCTAAATTGTCACTCCATTGTTTGCGTTCAACAAGGGCACAATGCAGTTCCTGAAGTGAAGAAGAACAAATGCCTGTGACCAGAGGCTTCTCCCCTCCTTCTGGATGAGCAGCTGACATACAGCCAGGGGGTCACTCCAGCCAGTCTTCCCTGGAGCCTATCCACTAGGTCATCAAAGAGAACACTCAAAGTTACAGGAAGACTTGAAGCGGCTTGGCAGCTTAGCTATTCACAAGTGACTGAGTAGGCCCGGGCTATGCCCAGAGAGCCTTTCCCTCAAATTTCCCCTCTCCTGTACTGAGCAACCCAGCTGAGCATAAGAAATGTACATGGTGCCAGCAAGAGCAGGGAAGAGGCCTGTCCCTGAGTGGGAGAGACACCATGAAGTGGAAAGCGTCCTGCCTCCCAGTGGAGTGAAGCTAAGAGCTCACAAAGATCCCTTCAGCTTCTGGAAGAGAGCTGTGGCAGAAATCTGAATTACTCTCTTGCCTGAAGCTCCCTTCCTCCAACCTTACCTCCAAGAAAAAACATCTGACAGGACACCTGAGCCCACAGTCTTCTCCATTTTCTCTCACAATAGGAATGAGGCAGCTAGGAAGATCAGCGCCTGAGAGAAGAGGATCCAACAGGGTAAGTCCTCGCATTGGCAGGGCTTGCTGCCTCCCACAGTTCCCGCATCAGCACCAGGAAGGGACCCTAGGATAGCTACTTAGGGACTTGAAGCCCAGGGTCCCTAGAGGACAAGGCAGGGGAGTTCCTGGGACAAGCTGTGGTGTTGGGAGAGATGGCTAGAAAGAAAAATGTAGAAACAGGCAGTCACCACAGCTCCCAGGAGACAATGAACAGCATTTGTGGGTGAAAAGGAGGAAACTCAAACAAACTTGCCCACCCTGCGATTAAAAGGAGAAAGCAAAGGAGGAGTTTACAGAATAGCCAGCAAAGGCGCCATCTGGAGCCAAAGCCCCTGTGCACTGCGCATGCTCCTGCCCGACTGGTAGTAGAATTCATGATCTGGAGAGGAGCAACCCAGAAGTTTACTGCTGGCGCCATAGAGGCCAATTGGCACCTAGTTTTTGAATAAATCTGCAGGGAGCAGGTGCCCAGTCAGCTCCAGTTGGAGCCTCCCGTGTGCAAGTGGCTTTCTTGGGCGGAGCTCAAGTAGGAAAGGCCAGAGGTAACAGGGATTTGCCTCCGGCTAAGGCTGCTTCTCCAGCCCCGCACTGTCTGCGATCTCGCGATCTCCCGGGGACCCCAAGGGCCGCAAGCGCTCACTCAGCCTGCACTTTGCCCCTTGGCCCTCTGCTGCGCCACTCCCTGATGCGCCGCGTGTTATCCCCAGCTGCAGCCGCATCTGAGCGGCCGCCCGGCCGGGGTTGCAAAGACGCGCAAAGCTTGGGCCAGTGGCTTGGTAGGAAGCAGACTGCGCTTCCCGGGCACGGGGTCCAACGCCAGGGAGCAGGAGGAGAGAGGAGAGCGGAGCAACCCTGAGCTCAAGGGGTTGACGCCAACACGCTATGGCAGGGGTGGCAAAGGCATCTCGGCCATGGCTCGCCGTGATCGTATAGTGGTTAGTACTCTGCGTTGTGGCCGCAGCAACCTCGGTTCGAATCCGAGTCACGGCAGTGTTGCCAGCTCGTCCTGGGCCCGCCTTTTGCTCTTTCCCAGACTTGCACATGCTCTCTGCTCTCTTCTCCCCGATACCCGCCTCAGCGCCTCTTCTGACATCCCGACCGTACACCCGGGCCCCTGAAGGCTTAAGTCCAGAGCACGATCGATCCGGTCCCGCTGCGGACCCGGCTTAAGGTGCCACCTCTGCTTCAGCGCTCACCACTGCCACCCGTGACACGTTGCCCACTTTCCTGACTCGAGCTGAAACCAATTTTCAGGAACTTCAAACGTCTGATTTCCTTCATTTTTACAAATGTCGTTAGCACTCAGATGAAGTTCAAAAATTATTTCTGCTTGGCCCTTTCAGGCATTGCTCCAATTCCCGCCCTATTTTTTTTTTTTTTTTTTCTTTAGAGGAACCAGGGTCCCGCCCTAATTTATTGGCTCATTGTTTCTCTAGTGAAGCTCCAATAGTTGGTTTGTACTTCCTGATAACCACATAGTGACTACACCTTTCCTGCCCACCTAAGCTGGCTTTTTCTTCTTGCCTTTCACTGTGTTTTTGAGATATATCCACGTTAGTGCTTTTTCACTCCTTCAGTGTGGTGGAATTGGGTTCTGTGTGACTCCTTGTGTGGGTGTGAGTGTGTAATCCATGGGCTGGCAAATTCTGCACTCTGCCACTGAGCTACATTGTCAACCTTACTTTTATTGTGGATGAAAGTAATTCCACTAGGCGACTGAGTACACGTTGATGCTTGACTGGGTGAAGCAGTTAAAATAACTTGGGAAAGGTAAGGAAGAGCATCTGGTCTTTATAACCCTGCTGTAGACATTAAGAAAAGGTTTGGGTCTGGATTACTTCCTTACCAAGGGATACAAGAGGTCTGGAAGCTGGCGCCTTTCATGGGACCATCATTCCCTGTGTCAGACTAGGTGTGATGATTTCTATCTGGATGTTCCCTCAAGTCTCATGAGCTCCCAGGTAGGGATTTGGGGTGGTGCCTGGGTTGTGGAGAGGATGTACTCCACCATAGATTAGTCCACTGATGAGCTCATACCTAACTATGGTATTGGTAGAAAGTGGATCGCTGAGGCATGGCTTCGAAGGTTCTGTGTCCCGCCCTCCTCCCTTGATCAATCTGCTTCCCTCCTGCCCTCACATGAACAACTCTCCCCTGCCATTTCCTTCTGCCCTGATGCCCTCTTTGCAGCCAGAAATTTGTACCATTGAAATCTCTATAAGCTGGGAGCTTTTATTTTTTTGTTCTAGTGGTGGGTTTCCTCCCTGGCACCCGGCCCTCCCACTGTGTGTGTCCCAGATGGGTTTATGGAGGCCAATGGTCCTGCAGGGGCTGCCAGGAAGGGCCTGCTGGTCTGAGGGACCTCTGTCTACCATCAATTGATAGTGCTGGTGTTCTGTATATAAGCAAAGCCTTAGCCTTACATGTAGTACCAACTGCATGTGCTCTTCTTGGTGACTCTGGGCAGAAGCATTTAGACTTCTGGATAACAGATGCCATCAGCTCTACAATGCAGCTATGAATGAATATTCCTATATCAGTCTTTTGTACTTTTCCTCCAGGGCGTATGTCCAAGTAGTTTGAGAATTGCTGAGACATGGGATAAACTTTTAACCTTATTAGAAACAGCCAGTGTCTTTTAGAATATTTTCTCACCGTTACTGAAGATCCAAGATTTTCTGTGTTCTTGACAGAATTTGACATCTTTCACATACACCCATCTTGGAAATATCATTTAATGTATTTTATTTTATCATTGAGGCCTTCTGAATGTATTCTACTGTAATTTATTGTGAGAACTTCAGCTTTTAGTTTTTAAGTCGATGGCAAATCTAAGTCATCTCCTGGTCACAGCCCATTTGGTGACTAGCTGCCACCAGCATTTTGATTCCAAGAAATCTCTCCACTGAATGTGCATCGGCAAAAGTACTGCTTGGTATTTGGTACCCACAAGGCTTGTGTCTTCACTTCTTCTTTACTCTTCTGTCTCCTTTTCTATCTTTCTAACACCATTCATTGAATCCATTTTCATTCCCTATTGAACTGCTTTTACTGAAAACTAGGTGACTGCATAGTTGTGGATGAGTGTGAAGTCATGCAAATCCTGTTGCCACATGGACTCTGCCTTGTTGAGAGCAGCTTACAGGATCTTACAATCGGATGGTACAAGTCCTCGGGTTTTGTTTTTTCTTTATAAGGTAGAATGAAATTGAAAATAAGTAGTCATTTGTCTAGTCATCACACTGATTAGATAAGCTAATACTTTACTTGCCCTCCTCGTTCAGCCCTGACACTGGTTCCCCAGGTGCTCCTGGCCCCCTTGTGGCCACAGATCTGGCTCCATTGTACACTCAGGGGAGAATAAATGCAGTTTCTTCTACAACAGAAGAATCTAGATTTTTCACTTGGGAATAAAAGTACTGTAGTTCACTCTGTAGCCCGTTTATCTTAGGGAAAATTTTTATCTCTAACAATGAAATCTATAAAGCTAAATGTTATTTTACAATGTCTTGTTATTTACAGTTATTCATTCTAGAGAAATTGCAATTTATTGAAGGCTGCTAGTTCCCTAAAGAAATATATTAAAATTTTAACCCTCAGTATCAATACATGAAACCTGTAGGAGATAATTTTAGATGCCAAAGATGGAGTCCTCCTGAATGATTTCAATGCCTTTGAAAAAAAAAAGACCCCCTGGCCTTCCCTCCACCCTATGACAATACAAGGAGGAGACTGCACGCTCCACGGGAAAGGAGTCCCTGGCACCAGCCTGCTGGGCTGGCACCTGATCTCAGACTCACGGCCTGCAGCATGGCACAGACATTTCTATTGGAGATAATCCAACCAGTTGGTGGCTCCTTACTCAGAACCCAACCAGTCCCATGTGTATTTCCTCATCTGCCAACGTAGGCACTGGGTGTCACAACTGAAGGCTGAGGGAGAGCTACTTTTGCTTATATATGAAACAGGGAGGTGAGGCAGAGAAAGAGAGGAGGCAGTAAACTAGAACCAGAAAATGGAGTTTCAGGTCTAGCATAGGATGCAAGACTCTGGAGGAAGAGAAAACATGAACATGTTTATACAGAGTGGTCATTCTAAAGGCACTGATTCAAAATGCTGATTTTTCAAAAGGTATTCTGTGATTATTTCATTTGTTTATATTCAATATTTCTGTCTTTACAAAATGGCATAACTGACTTGTAGTATTGAAGTGTGTTTCTTGCAATGAAGTTACATAAAAATGATCAACTTAATGTTCTGACCCATGACCCTTCCAGACCTGTTTTGGTTTCCACTGCCAGTGCAATGAAAGTTTGCAGTGTCTAGGTTGAGAAGAGCTCTGATCCCTGGACCTTTTATAGTCTCAAATTTGTCTTCATCTTTCTTTATTATTCACCTTGCCTCAGCCAGCCTACTAGGTGTCTGGTCAGCCCCCAGGAGTGGTAGAAATGCTGGGGGAGGCCTGCATGGAGGAACTTGGATGCAGACATGGGTAGCAGAGTCTCTCCTTTCCTATCAAGGAAGTCCTAGTTTGCTGGATTGGTGAAATTATAGACAAACAAGAGCCTCACATGGGGCATGGGAACACAGAAAGAAATCTTTTTCATCTCACCTGTTTTTTTCTTTTCTTTTCCCCCTCCCTCTCTCCTTCATCCCATTCTCTTTTCAACACCACCAGCCAAACATTCTGACCAGGGAATGGTGCCAGGGCTCTCTGGCCTCACTTAGTACCAGCAGCACAGTGAGCAGGGGGCAATGCTATGTCTTTTCAGTGGCACTGTGAGTCTGAAGAAGAGAGAAGAGGCAGAAGGAATCCGAGAAAGAACAATGGCCCAAGCAATCCAAATCTAAGACCCTTGAGAAAATTCCTAGTGTGAAAAACTGAAAACAATCTGCACCAAAACACTTTATAGTGAAAGTGATGAGAGAGGAAGTCAGAATTTAGAAAGTAGCTGAGGGACGCCATAATTTAAGGCTGCACTACAAAGGAAAACCCTGTGTCAAAAAGACAAAAAGAAATCAATAAACTGAATACGTGATTGGAAAAGGGTAGATTTTACTACTGATCAAAATATGATTGAAAGTATTCATATTATCAAACTCTTTGAATTTCACTAAATGGTGATTTATAAATTCTTGCATCCACCCACCAGAGCTGGCAATCATGATTGGTTAAGGCATCTCTCTCAGCCTGCTCCTCTGCCTGCTTTAGGCTGTCCTTCTGCTTACACATGCGTTCATTAGCAAGTGTATGTGAACAGGTTTGTCTCCTAGATGCATCATTCAAAATATAAGTTCCTGCCTGCAGATCGTCCTCACACCTCCATGGGACGTTTTCCCAGTCACAGGTTCCTTTGCTTCTCTGTCTGGAGATCCAGAACGGCCACCTTAATAGATGCACGGCATTCCCTCATGCACAATGCCTATAGACGGGTATTCTATAAGGTACAACTGCTTCCTCCTTCAACCACTGATATGGGCAGTCATCTTGAAAAAGGAGTCTTGCAAAGTGGTGTCACTGTGTATGCGAAAAGAATCCCTGCCTTTAGCTCTGCATCATGAAGTGACCTATGCTTAAAATTCTTATGAACTGGTAAGGTGGTATATGCCTGTTAGCCCAGCACTCAGGAGGCTGAGGCAGGAGGAGTGCTGTGAGTTTGAGGCCAGCCTGGACTGCACAGTGAGTTCAAGGTCAGCCTCAACAACATAGCAACATGGCCTCAGAAGAACCAAAAACCCCAAACCAAAATCAAAACCAAACCAAACTAAAGCAGGAAGTCCAACGAGCTACCACACAGCTTTCTGAGAGAAGAGCGTCCATGACAGTGTCCTTCAGGGCACCTCCCAGGACTGGTGCCTTCCACGTTCTTACCAGGTCTGTGTAGCCTCAGACTCAGGACACCCTGATCTGAGAAGGACACAGGCCCTGTCAGTAATGTGTGCATCTGTGTCACCGCAGATTGGCTGTCTGGACCTTCAAGCAGAGCTTGATGTTGGATCAGGACATTTAGAAGTGAAGATATTAGGTTGGGTGTTCCCAGTGTGGAGCCCTCACACATCACTGGGATCTAGTGTCTAAGCTGTACATCCTCACAACCCCAGGCCTCTGTGCTACTGCCACCCCCCACCCAATCTTCTGGATTCAGCAGAGTGGGGCAAGGGTGAGGGGGTATTGATAATACATAGCGCCTGTGCCACACAGCATCGCACCTTTGGGCCACAAGTGCCAACTATGGCACCACCACTTAGGCTACTGATCCACAGGTAACCAAGGATCGCTGCCTCCATCCTCGCCAGAAAGACGCTTTCCTCAGAACTATTCCATTCGGTCCTTCACTGGTACACTTCCAGTGCTCTGCAAATCTTTATTCCTGCCCTGCCTAAAGTCAGAGGAAACATTTCTGCCAAATGCTGTAAAGTTCATTAGAAACATTTCAGAAGCATTCCTAAAATGTGTATTGTCTGCAAATGCTCAGCTCAGCAGCCCCAGAACACACACAAATACCACTGGCAAGAGAGACCTCATTATCCTCAAAGCTGGTGTGTGAAGGTACACACCTCAGAGTAGCTGAGAATTCCTAGCAGGAGGAACAAGGTGACCTTATAGTCTTCTACAGTGAAGCCAAGGTTGGACTGAGAAA